>PVIW01002421.1:0-220691 GCA_004026585.1 Noctilio leporinus
GAGAGTATTATGCTTAGTGAAATAAGCCAGTCAGTGAAGGACAAATATCATATGATCTCACCCATTACAGGACAATAATGAGTAAAACTAACAACTAGCAAAACAGAACCAAGTATATGAATACAAGGAATAGGCCTTCAGTGGTCAGGGGAAAAGGGGTTGGGGGGAGGGGGGAGAAGGGAGTGGGGAGGCAGAGGCAAGAAAGGGGAGTAGCTTAGACAATAACCTAGTATAAAGGAACCATGGACATGGACAACGGGTGGGATTGACTTTGGGGGGAATGGGTGGGTGGGGAGGGGAACAGAGGGGAGCAAAAAGGGGATGGATGTAATACAACAACAATAAAATTAAAAAAAATAATAATAACATGATCATCTCATTTAATGCAAAAAAAAAAAAAAAAAAAAAAAGCATCCAATAAATTCCAGGACCTATTTATGTTAAAATCTCTCAGCAAAGTTGGAATAGAGGAAGCATACCAAAACTATTATAAAGGCTATGTATAATAAACTCACTGCCAGCATCACACTCAATGGGCAAAAACTAAAAGCATTTCCTTTAAGACTGGGAACAAGACAGAGATGTCCTCTTTCACCACTCTTATTCAACATAGCACTGGAAGTCCTAGCTTTAGCAATCCAAATTAGAAAGGAAGAAATAAAATTGCCATTATCTGCAGATGACATGATACTTTATAAGGAGAACCTGAAGGATTCCACCAAATAAACAAACAAGCAAACAAACCTAAAACTGATAAGTGAATTTAGTAAAGTAGCAGATAAAAAAAAATCCAGAAATCAGTTGCATTTCTTTATATCAATAATGAACTGTCAGAAAGGAACCTAAGGAAACAATGCCATTTACCATTTCATCAAAAAAAATAATAATAATAAATAAAATGAGTAAAATACCTAGGAATAAATGTAATCAAGGAGGTAGAAACCTGTGCTCAGAAAATTATAAGACACTGAAGAAAGAGTGAAGGAAATACAAATAAGTGGAAGCAAATGTCATGTTCATGCATAGGAATAATTAATATTATTAAAATGTCCATACTATCCAAAGCAATCTATTTATTCAATGCAATTCCTATCAAGATACTAATGGTGTATTTCACAGAACTAGAATATTCCAAAAATTTATATGAAACCACAAAATACACAGAATAGCTACAGCAATCTTGAGAAAGAAGAACAAAGTTGGAGAAATCAACCTGATATAGATTTTTAAGACTTATTTATTTATTATTTTTAGAGAGAGGGGAAGGGAGAGAAGCAGAAAGGGAGAGACAGCAATGTATGGTTGCCTTTCACCTGCCTCCAGCTGGGGACCTGGCTGGAGACTTGGCTTGCAACCTGGTTATGTGCCCTGGCTGGGAATTGAACCAGCGACCTTGGGGTTCTCAGGCTGGTGCCTTATCCACTGTGCCATCAGCCAGGGCTGCAACCTGATACTATCCTATAAGGCCATAGTAATCAAAACAGCATGGTACTGACATAAAAAGAGACATAAAACAATAAAACAGAATAGAGAGCTCAGAAATAAGCCCACACTTTTAAGTCAATTAATATTGACAAAGGAAGCAAGAACATACAATGGAGTAAAGATATTCTATTCAATAAATGGTGTTGGGAAATTGCACAGATATGTGCAAAAAAGTGAAATTAGACCACCTTCTTACACCATACATAAGAATAAACTCAAAATGGATTGAAGTTTCAAATGCTAGGCTCAAAACCATAAAAATCCTGGAGGAAGCAAAGGAAGTAAAATTTGCAGACATTTCTTGTAGCAACATTTCTTTCTGATCTATGTCCTAAGGCAGGGGCAATAAACAAACAAAAAACAAATGTGACTACATCAAACTAAAAAGCTTGTGCACAGCAAAAAAAGGAAAAGACAACCTACTGAATGGAAGAACATATTTGCCAATGGTACATCTGATAAGGGGCTAATATTCAAAATTGATAAAGAACTTAATCAACACCAGAAAAACTATCCAATTTAAAAAATGGGCAAAGGACCTGGATAGACACTTCTCCAAAGATGACATAGAGATAGCCAATAGACATATGAAAAAATTCTCAGTGTCACTAATCATCAGAGAAATGCAAATTAAAATCCCAATGAGATATCACCTCTTACCTGTCAGAATGGCCATCATCAATAAAAAAACGAATAACAAGTGCTTGAGAGGATTTGGAGAAAAGGGAATCCTCAGGTACCATTGGTGGGAATGCAGATTGGTGCAGCCACCATGGAAAGAAGTATAGAGATACCTCCAAAAATAAAAAAAAATGGAACTGGGGTAAAGCAATTTCACTTCTGGGAATATATCCAAAGAAACCAGAAACACTAATTTGAAAGTATAGATGCATCTTTACGTTCACTGAAGTGTTATTTACAATAGCCAAGATTTGGAAGCGACCCAAGTTGCCATTAGTAAATGAGTGGATATAAAAGCTGTGGTGTGTTTACCCAATGAAATAAATACTATTTGGCTGACCTTACCTTTTGGGTTACCATGGATGAACCTGAAATGTATTATGCTAAATTCGATAAGCCAGACAGAGTGAGAACAGTACCTCATGATTTCACTTAAAGGTGAACCTAATAAACAAAATAAACTAATGAACAGAATAGAAACAGACTCATAAATACAGACTGGCAGCTGTCAGAGGATGCGGTGTTGGAAGCTGGATGAAAAAGACTAAGGGATTAAGCAAAAAGAAAAAAAAATAACTCATAGACTTAGACAAGAAGGTGGTGATTACCAGAGGGAAAATGGGGGTGGAGGGGGTAAAAGAGGATAAAGGAGAGGGTGGTGGTGGTGGCAAATGGTGATGGAGGGAGACTTGGCTTGGGGTGAACACATCATACAATATACAGATGATTGTTCAGCTGAAATCTATATAATTTTATTAATGTCACCCGGATAAATGAAATAAAGAAGAAACAAAAAAGATAAAATCACGAAGTGTTTTCTGCACTAGATTAAGTTAATAGGAAAACTTGAACCTTGGATATAGATCATTGGTCCATTTGGAGCCTATGTGAAATAAAGATGAACTGCTTAAGAGTAAAAATTGGTTTATACGTCCTTATATAACTCTCTTTGAAGCTACATCAAGTATATTTTGTAAAATAGTCCTAGAAGCTGTGAGCTGACCTGATAGAAAATACATTTGTCTGTGGTGGTTTTAGTTTGTGAATTAGCCATCAAGTCCAGTGGCTAGGGCACCCACCTCCTCCTCCACGTCCACTAGGCGGGGCCTGTGTGATGAGGATAAGCTGCCACTAGATGGCAGTCATACCGCATTGGTTTAGGGGCCCAGACTGTTATCCAGAGTTAAAATTAGATCCATTGCTTTTTCCCCCCCTCCTATCTATAAAAGTAAAGTTCTCTATTAATGGAACCAAATTTAAACAATGTCACGAAACACCATATTTATTTTAAATAAATTAAAAAACCAATGATCAAGATGGCCCTGGCTGGTGTGGCTCAGTGGATAAGGCACCGGCCTGCGAACCCAAAGGTCGCTGGTTCCATTCTCCAGTTAGGGCACATGACCAGGTTGCAAGCCAGGTCTTCAGCCAGGTCCTTAGTTGGAGGCAGGCAAAGGGCAACCATACATTGATACTTCTCTCCCTTTCTTCCTCCCTCCCTGCCCTTCTTTCTGAAAATAATGAATAAAATCTTTTAAGAAATTATCAAGATGATTTACACATCCTTCATGACCTGTCTCACCAAGCTTTAAAAGCTTTAATTCTTAATTCCTCTTTCCTTTCCCTTCAAAGCTTTGGGACTTTTATCAAAAAAGACAGAATGACTGAAAAGTGAGTTGGTTGTAAAACTTCAACTTCATGCCTAAAAAATGATATTTTGCTCCTACAATTATAATATATTTTAAGCACTCACTTTCCCTCCTCATATAGTAAACATAAACCTTCGAAACACTTGATTTTTCACTTGAAGTCAGGAATATAGGTGACTACAAAAGTAGAATCCTTCATTGTGATGGTGACTGAGAACAGCAAAAACAAGGTCTTCTGTGTTGTCAGTCTCACAATGAACGATGTTTGAGAACTGCCGGGGTTTCAGGAAACATGGTTGGTCCATAGCAACAACTTTGAAGTTGATGAAGTCCAGCACTGCTCCCTCCTGGCCCTTGGGTCTGAGGTTTCTCTGTTAATCCTGTAACTATGAAGTCTTTGGTATTTTGAATATCTTAATGGTAGTAAAGAGAAGTTCCCCTTACAATGTAAATATGTTGTGCTTTGTTTTGTTCTGTTCTGTTTTGTCTGTGTAAAAGGGGCCATTACAAAGGTGGCTTTCTTTTTTCTTCCAGAATGTGAAGTGAAGAGAGAAAGCAGGAAGAGGGGCAGAATAATGAAGAACTAGATGAGGGTTTGGGGGAACAAAATGTAAAGGGATCAGGGAAACTAAAGTAGAGGGTTCTGGCCAAGCTGGTGAAATAGGTGACTGTTTAAATGATAGTATACCAGGAGCAGAAAGGATGAACCTACCCCTGAAAGGAAGTAAGGTTCTGTAGGCCAGGGAGGAGCAAAAAGACTCCGCAGAGTCTTGGAGTGAGCAGGATCTTGGAGTGAGCAGGCTGGGAAACAGAAAGCTAAGTCCTGGCACAGGGGCTCTCCCTGTAGCATGGTCTGTAGACCACCCACCTCAAAATCACAGCCAGGCTCGTTGGACAGTTGGCCCAGGTGATTCTCATGCTTTCAAAGGTTGACAGCCATGGAGACTAGGAAGGAAGCTGTAGACCAAGAGTGGATGGTGGTGGATTTTCAGACTTTGGGGTAAATGATGAGTGCAGTAAGTCTGAGTCAAGAAGACTGAGCATCTGTTGACCTGCTACATAGGTTTGCACCAGTCACGCTCCTGTGCAAAATAAGTTTCAGTCATTCCTTTTGGCTACCTGTGTGGGTCTGGCAGACCGTGGGCTGGGTGGGGAGAGAAAGAAAAACTTTCAAGAGTATGAGAGGCCAGGACCTTCTCATGCTTCCATGGCTGTAGCTAAGTGAATTCAGGTTCTTTTGTTGCTGTGTCTCAACTGTGCATAGCCGAGTTGAGTGCTGTGTCTCTTGGCTGCACTCAGTTGAGACATAGCTCTTCTGGTGTCATGACTTGGTAGCTTCCCATGGAGATCTTCCAAGTGCACTCAGCAGTCAAAGCTTTCTTAGGTGGCTAAATATCACTGATGATTCTGAGGCCCCTGGGGCCTGAGGAGGGAGCGTGAACTTTCTCCAGACTCTGGATTCACACGCACACATGTCTGCCAGGCCAGCATAGAGAGGAGAACGGGATGAAAGCTGGACTTGAGGGAATGACAATGGGTCCTCAGGGTGAGGACAGTCTGAGGGCAGTGGTGTTCTTGACCTCAACTCAGCCAAACTCTCTCACCTTTCAGTGCCTTTGTGTCCTGGAAGAAAGGGCACAATTATACTCAGCAGTATAGTTGTTTCCTAGGTGATCCAGGTCCCTTCAGCCTTCTAGGGTACCTATCCCTTTACTTAAAAAAACAATCACCTCAAGCTCCCTCATCCCATATTCTTTTGCAAATCCAGTGAGTTCCCCAAGGTTTCTGTGAATTCTTGGGGCTTAGGCTCTCACAGATGCTGTTCTCCCCAACTTCTTGCTCCCACTGAAATCCAGGTCTCTTAGCCAGCTGGTGAGCTTTCCAAGGTGAGGTGCTATCTCCTGTCACCACACCACCTGACTTCAGGCTAGACATAGTCCCTCTGACCTCAGCTGTCTTGCCAAAGACTAGTAGACAGCAGACTTCACTAAAGATTTGCTTGGCGACATGGAGGTAGGCTTGTACTATAGCACAGCGCAGGGAAAAGAAACCAAAAAATGAACAATAACAAAAAACCCCATTCACATTGGATAGTAGACTTTTTATGCTGAATTTCTTCAACACCTTTATGTTTGCCCACTGGCCACTAATTCCAGCCACCTTGCAGGGGTCCCCTCCTTCCCCCAACCTTCTCACTCCCTGGCCTCTCCAGCAGCGGTGGCCACTTAAAGGAAAGGGTCTCACTTGAAAGAGCAATGAGTATTAGAAACCATTAAGCAGATGGCAAAGCTCTCCAGCTGACAGCATCCTGGTGCAGCTGGTCTGGGCCTTGGAGGTCTGGAATGTGCCCCCTTTCTCTGTGGGCAGTTAAAGACCGTGTCCACAGCAGTGTTAAAGTCTCAGGGGTCCAGGCTGCCCTCAAACAGAGCAACAGCTGGAGCACAGGGAGGGCAGAGCTGCAGGCAGAGCCCTGAGTATGTGAAACACTTCGCTCCCCTCTGGGAACCTCCGGACAGGCATCAGAGGGGGAAATGACTGAGACCTGGCTACTGGCAGGTGGAGCGTATTGATCCTGCAAGCTTAAGAACCAACCAGCCTGGCCATTCAAGTAAATCCACCAAGGAATAAAATAGGGAGCAGTCTCTGGTGTCCACATATCCTATTTTTATGTCCTGAAACAATGCAGTCTTTCAACCATGCAAATCCAAAATGAATTTACATAAAGTGTGACTCAGTGCCTCTTAAACTTTAATGTTCACACACATCATCTGGGGACCTGGTTAAAATATACCAGGCTCCGATTCAGTAGGTCTGGGGTAGGGCCCAAGTCATGATGCTGCTGGTCCTGGCTATGCTTGGAGAAGCAAGGGTGTAAGCAACTGGATGCTCTCCTTGCCTTCCCCCAGCCCTGACATTTGCAAACAAAGTGAAACAATAGTCACTCAGGGAAAGACAATCCTTAGCCCCATAGACTGCATAGTCATGGTAGATTGAACGCTTCATGGTAGAGTGAGGTTAGTAGGAGGAGAGGGGAGCAGCAATTCTAAGGTTCCTCAATGGGTAGCCTTAAACAAGGAAATCTATTTAGAAACAAAGTATGTAAATAGATTCCCTCCAGCAAAGCTTCTTTTTTTCCTTTTAAAACATACTTTATTTATCTTTATTGTTGTTGTATTACATTTATCCCATTTCCCCTCCTGCTCTCCCCTTCCCCACCCTCCCATCCCCCAACAGTCAATCCCACTTGTTGTCCATGTCCATGGGTCATCCATGCTAGCTCCCTGACTAAACTGCTCCCCTTCTTTGTCTCCTTCTCCCCCTCCCCTCTGCCCACTGAAGGTCTGGTCCTTGTATTCATGTCTCTGGTTCTGTTTTGCTTGTTTGTTAGTTTTGTTCATTAGTCTCCTATAATGGGTGAGATCATATGGTATTTGTCTTTCACTGACTGGTCTATTTCACTAAGCATAATACTCTCCAGTTCCATCCATGTTGTCACAAAAGGTAGGAGCTGCTTCTTTCTTTCTGCTGTGCAGTATTCCATTGTGTAAATGTACCAAAGTTTTTTGATCCAATCTTCCACTGATGGGTACTTAGGCTGTTTCCAGCACTTGGCTATTGTAAATAACACTGCTATGAACATAGTGGTCCATAGGTTCTTCTGAATTGGTATTTCAGGGTTCTTTGGGTATAAACCTAGCAGTGGAATCACTGGATCAAAAACCAGTTCCATTTTTAGTTTTGAGACAATTCCATACTGTTTTCCATAGTGACTGCACCAACCTGCATTCTCACCAACAGTGCACCAGGGTTCCCTTTACCTACATCCTCGCCAGCACTTCTTGTTTGTTGATTTATTGATGATTGGTTGCTATTCTGACAGGTGTGAGGAAAATACTTTATTTTTTAAAAAGATTTTCCTTATTTACTTTTAGATAGAGGGGGAGGGAGGGAGAAAGGGAGGGAGAGAAACATCCATGTGTGTGAGAGATACATGATCAGTTGCCTCTCCCACGTCCTCAGCTGGGGACCTGGCCAGCATGTGTCCTGAACAGGAATCAAACCAGTGACCTTTTGGTTAAAGGCCGGGACTCAATCCACTAAGCCACAGCAGTCAGAACATCCTTCTTAGGAGTTTGACTTCACATTGTCTTCTTACTACAGCCCCTCACCAGTCAGTGATGTATGTTACAAAGTGGCTCACCACAACTTTAGCTGGGATTGTTAGACTGCACACTTGACTTTTAAATTAGACAGAGTTGGACTGTTTGCAGAGAATGAGGTAGGGAGATTATTTTGGGGGATGTCTTGGTACCCCTAAATCAGCTTGGAGAGGCAGCACTGCATTTCCCTTCCATTATCCAGATCTCCTTCTAAGTACTCAGGAAACTATAAGCAAGTCCCACAGCAAAGCTCTCTCAGAGGGAGTTTGTGGTGGCATTATTAGCTGTGGCAGCTGCACCCAGCTCCAAAGTGACATGTATATTTAATCCCTGCCAGCGTGTCAGTCCACCATCCAGCTCTTCTTTTGCTTAGCCTCTTGCAGAGCAGCTCCCCAAAGAGTTATAATTAGAATTTTAAAAGCACATAAACAAAATTCAAGCCACACAAACCTACCTGCCTGGCCTCAGGAAAGCCAAAAGTCTAAGAAAAAAAATAAAACAAAACAAAATAAAACATAAGTTTGTAGGAAGAAAATGCAAAGGAATAAATTGTATTGAAACAAAAGCAGTCAAACACAACAGAGCAAACTGGTGGCAGAAAGAAAAGCTGTTGAGACCCATATTTAAATGCAGGAATTTGGGTGGAGAGAGCAGCTTTGATGAGCTGGGAAACTCAGCTTGTAGGTTGTGTCTGGAGAAATCTTTAGCAGCAGATGGTTCCACATGCATCTAACAGTTAATTGACCATGAACTCACTGAATGAATACTAGATAATTACTAGATTAGGGGAGCAGTCAATGAGAGGTGCTGACATACTTCTGAAGAAGGGGAACATGCACGTGAAAGTATGGAAAAACAATAATGGAAAATGTATAAACCAGGAACCCCTTTGTCATAGCTGGGCTCTGGTCATGAAATGCCACCTTAATACACTCACTTTCTAGTGATATTGCATCAGGAATCAGATAGAAAAATCAAAGGACATTTGAAATGCCAATGGAGAACAGAGTCTTGCCTCTACATTTCTGGTAGTCCTAAAATTGTTCTCTGTGAATTATCCCATGGAACTACTGCCATTTGTAAAACTAACCGCTGTCCCTAATACATTATACCCAACACCAAGTCCGTGTTTTACAAAAGTGATTTAGATACCGTCAAACCAACAGTAGTCACCCAAATTGTTCAAGATAACTATTGAGTTGCTAAGTCAGATCTGGAAAGGTGTCTGGATGGCATCATGTGTTAGGCCCTTTGATAACCCCTATGTGCTATTTCTTCATAAGATCTCACAGGTAAGGGAGAGTTTGGTATTATTACATCTAAGGTAGAAACAAATGACTTGCAAATGGAAAATACAGTAAAGACTGCGATCCCTTTTCAAACTTTGGGTGTCTCTGTCTTCAAAGATGTTGCTCATATCCATTGGGTTTTGTCACCCCCTCCCCCACTGCACCCAAGGAGGTTGGGCCCCTGGGGAGTGGAGAAGGTCTTGCTGGTCTTTATGTTGGGCTCACTTTGGTGCCCTCAGGTTGGGGACAGTGAGGAATTACAGAGGGCCAAATACATTTCTCAGGCTTTTACAAAACAGAGAGAATACTGTAAAGAGCAAATTACTGACAGGTCTGTTGGAAATTTCAAGCAGGAGACAGAAAATCAGCTTTCAAAATCACTCCCCAGCAACTCATGGAGTATTTGTCTGATTCCCTGAGGAGAGCCACCTCTTCTTCCTCCTCCTTCCTATTACCACTTTCCATCCTGAATTTTAAAATGATGAGACAATTAACACCTAGAGTGAGACTCATTAAAGGTTTATTTTTAGGAGAGATTTAAAAGCTATGCAACCCACCTGTGGCAATTAGTGATCCTCCTGGAGTGTTCTAGTGGAGGCCCCAGGAGCTGGCCCCTGAGTTCGGCTGTCTTCCAGTTTGGGTCACTATATTTAGCTGACTAAAAAAAAAAATCTCCCCTGCAGTTGAGACTGAGGCCATATTTTCATTTCCTGAGTACACATGTGGGGGTGACCCATTTCTTCAGGGGTCCCCACTTTCTGAACTTGGCTCTGCCTTCACGCTGGTAAGGATTCTCAGAGGGCAAGCCAATCATCAGCATGACCGTCTCTAGGATGGGGTGGTTCATGGACACCTGCCATGAAAAAGAGTTAATTACTGGAAAGGACCCTAGAAGCCTGGAGTCCTACGTGTCATCAGTGACTTACAGCCGTGGAGGATGGGAGATAACATGTGTAGATGGTATTTTTCCACTGATTGCAGGACCTGGTGGAGCTGTCAGATTTAGACAAGGTTCAGCACGAGATACCACAGGTTAGGGATAAGTTTGAAGGAGGCCTAGACACAGAGAACTTAATTCAAGATGGTGCCTGAGGCCCTGAGAAAGGGTCTATACTATGCATTCCTAATGCCACACTGACCTCACATCATGAGAATTTGCATCACAGTGAGCTGTATTTACCTAAAATCATTCTCATTAGTGGCAAGAAGGCATTTTTACAAAGATTGCTCTTGACCATTTCCCTTTGGTTGGGAAGTTTTTATCTTGAAAATATTTGGCTTTAGGACCAAACACAGGAGTAAAACAGTCTTGTTAACACATCTTCTTTGTTATATATTTGTTCATTTATTTTGTAAGAGAAACACACACACACACATGCGCCATGTTGGTTTTGTGGAAACTGCCTAAAAATCAAAGCGGGACATAGTGAATTTCCTAAGCATATTTTTTTCTTTTAGATGATGTTTTCATCTTCCCTAAACTGTAAGATGAAGATATAGTACAGGAATCAAGAAATCTTAGTGGAGAAAGGCTGCCCCCTGCATGGCAAATTTATGCAAGTTTTCTGTTGTAAGTAAAGGCAAATCTCACACACACACATACATGCATACATAGACTTGTGAATACACACATGCTCATAACTGCGCAGGAATCCTAGGCTGTGGATATTTGTTTTCAGGTAACATATATCATTATATCATTAAACATCTGTTGGTTCAGATATTTCTCAAGCATAACTATGAAGAAACTTATCAAAATCACCACACCTGGGGGTATCAAATTTGCTTTATAATTTTTGCCATTCAAGAGTGTATTTTTAAAAATCATGTTTTACAGAAGGGCTTTAGAAGCAGTAAAAGCAACTGTTATTACCAAACTTGCTCCAGATGATTACCTAGATGCTAAGCAAGATCACTTCAAGGTATTAATCCCAATGATCTGGGTATTTTTTAAGTTTTCAAAATATTCAAACTTGAGTAATTACTGTGGAAGCACATGAGGACATTAGCTTTACTTTCAGAGGAATATGAAACCCTTCACAATTTCCATCTAACTCTGTTACTTTCAGTCACTCTCAAGTAGGCCGCCCCCCTGTTCCTAAGGCAAGGCACATGGGCTGCCCTGCAGACCTGTGATCTTGGGAACTCCCCAAGAATCACAAGTGAAGTTTCCAACCTCAAAGTCTTGGGGAAAGAGGAAGTTCTAGATTGGATTCAAGGCAGACATAACCCATTACAATAGGACCAAAAGCTATTGCTTATGCAAATACTGACCTTAGTGGATGAAATTAAAATAAGTGAGCTTCGTCCTGGGCCATCAGGCTGAAGGCCTGGTCTCCCTCTAAAGAGACAAACAATTGTAGCCTTCATAGCTATGTAACAAGACTTCCTGTAATGTTTGCTTCAACACTCTGAGAATATTTTCTGTCTTCTTGTCTTTAATTTGGAAGATTCACAAGCACTTAAGCTTATGTTTTCCCAATAGATAACTTTCCAAACAAATGAATGAGCACAAATAAATGACCACAAACATCTGAAATAGCAGTCATTACCTCTGTCCAATGCCATGAGAGAAACTTAAGTGAGCATTTTCTAGCTACCATTGGATGATCCTCCATTGATGACCACCAGGCAGCTCAAGATCAAAAGTGTCCCCAGGGTTCTGCCTTCATGAACTCTTTCTCTTTGTTCCTTCTTCCTCGTTTGAAAGTGTCTCTATTCACCAACTTACTGGCTTTGAATTCAGATCCTTTTCCAGTTTTAGCCTATTCATAGCTCATTGTGGTCTGTGAAGATGTAGAAGGTCTAGAAGTAGGTTGAGGTCCTATTCCCTGAGACAGATCTTCATGAAAAGTGTGGTGGACGATGGCAGACACACGTGGACTAAAAATAGAAATTTTGAAGCTATCTGTCCTCACTGTAGTACCTTGGCCCAGTTGTAAATTGACCTTTTTAGCTCTTTTCTCTATCTCTGGACTAGGTCAGGCCTTCATTATCTCCCTTTAGAAACACAGTGATTGCTGATCTTAACTGGCCTTTTAAAAAGATCTCCAGTCCATCATTCACATTTCTGTTAGCATATACAAAGGAGGGGAAAATTATGTTCCTTCTTCCCATTTTAGGTTTATTGGCTGGGACCCTGTATATTCTTAGGCTAACAAAAGACAGATTAATAAGAGAAAAACAAAGAGAAGTTTATTGACCAGTGTATGGTACATACGTATGGGAGTGAGTACTCAGCAATGAGCAGCTCAGAGGGGTGCTTAGAATTTGGCCTTAGAGAGCATCTTAATAAAAGAGCAATAAACTTTTAGAGAAGTGACAAGACAAAAGGGAAGGGACTGAGCTTCCAGGGAGCGATGGTGGAAGGCAAAGAAATGGAGCTACTAATAATACGAAGGGTTAGTTTTAGCAAAATTTGTTATGTAGACTCCTTTGGTACCATCTCTGATCCAAGAAGGTGATCAAACTTCAGTGATTCACTTCTGTCATTCCTGGTAGAAAGGGGAGGGGAGACATCTTTACCAATTTATGTCTTGCTTTTAGGTAAACAGGGGAAAGGCTAAGAAATTTTCTTCTATCTTCTGCTTTTCAACTACATTCTGTTCAAAATAATCAATATGCCAAAGTGGCATATTTTAGGGCAGCTTATGCTGCCACCCATCACATCCTAATACTTACATATGATCGTGCTATATTTTCCTGCTCAAAGCATTGATGAACTATTACCTGAATATAGAAAAGAAAAATAATACCTCCTTCACCTGGCATTTAACTTCCTTATCATCTAGGTTCAACCTACCTTTTAAAACATAGTTTTCATCATAGCCTCTCCAGCCACACAGGGACCTTGATCATGTTCCACATTCATCGTGCATTTTCATATTATGTGCCTTTGTTTATGCTCTTCTGTTACCATGGAAGGTTTCCCTTCCCCATCATAACGGTGTCTGTTCTTCAAAAACACGACAGAAGGTACCACTCAGAGTCATCACAGAGACCTCATCTCCAAGTTAGTCACCCCACCCCCAGCCTCCCCTCAGCATGTTCTGTACCTTTTATAGCTTCAGTTTGACTCAACCCAACTTAGCCTGGAAAATTTTGCACTATTTGAAGGCACAAAATGCCTCATTCATCTTTGTGTTTCTCCTCTTCCCTCAGACATTTGGCAGAGAACTTTGTGACATGTAGGCTGCAACTTTGCCTTGCTTTGAGCTAAATGGGAGCTCAGAGAGACTCGGCAATGTTCCAGAAGTCACCGAACCTGGGACAGATAGCAGGGAGTCCACTTTCTCCAGATTCAAAGCTCAACAATATCATGTTATTATAACTCCATGATCCTTTGGGGCCAAAAGGTCAGGTTCAAATGGAGCTGTTGACTATGACAGTACAGGTGTCCTCAAAAGCCATCTGTAAAGAAGGTGATCTTGGGCCTGCTGCACGCTCCCTAATCCCCGGAGCTGTGGAGGAGCGCAGTGTCATTTGAAATCGGTTTGGCCAGCAGCAGCTTTGTTTAGACACCTGCTGCTCCTCAGTAACCGAAGGTAACTGATATCTGTGTACTTGTACGTGCCCAGACAGGCTTCCAGTCCCAAACAGTCAACTAAAATTATCCTTCTTGAGGGATCTATTTGAATCTGACATTTGCTTATTTATTTTCTTCAAACTATAGTGGAGAAACTAAGAGACTCCTGCTGCTATTCCAGGGATGGACTTCCATATGTTTTTCCATCTAATACACACAGGCTTCAGTCTGGGGGTGCTTTCAGAACCCTATGGGGCCAGGCCACCATGCATGTTTGCAGAAGGTAGGAAAGGATGGAGGCTGAAGTTTTCTAGCCTCCATTTAGGATTCCTCAGGAAAGATGTCCATGCTTTTGCCTAAGCTGTATCTCTTGACTGTTGTGTCCTTTTCACCCTATCAACCCTAATCTTACTCACCTTTGAGTAGGACATTGTCCTATTCCCTTGAGGCCTTACCTGTGCATGCAGACCTCACTGTTTTCCTTTCTCTGAACTGCTCCAGCACTTCTGATGGGTACCACCCAATTTGCATTTTTGGCCTCTCCTTATTTCAAAGATGTTAATTTAGCCTTCCCTACCAGAACACATGCAGCTTTAGGCTGAAATTATGCATCTATTTTGCTTCCCGCCATAGCCTCACTTGACAAATACTTCTTGGAAGCCATTGAAATCAAGTTGAAGAATGCGATGTAATTGAAGCTTCAACTGCTGGAGCACCCTTTCAATAATCTACTAAGTAGCAGTCTGAATGGCTGCTTAAAAGCATATTTCCCTACAGACCAAAAATATTCCAACAAGGAATCTTACTCTGATGATAGCTTAAACAATTTGTGAGTAGCCCCTTACCCCACATGAGTAACATTCGTAGAGTCTGCATGGAAGGGAATTCAGGGGAGGCTTGGTTTTCAGTCTTGTGAGTCAAATCTTGGAGAGGAAGGTGACAGTTAGGGAAGTCCTTCAAATCAAGAACAGGATTAGCTCAAGGGCTTGCAGACTGAAACAGAAGAGGCTGAAAGCTACAATTTGCTTCACTGGGTAGTTAAAATCATTCTGAGACTTTTCCAGGCCATATTTAAAAAAAATAATAAATGGTTTCTAATTCTCATCCTCTCTTGTCAAGTTTAGAAAATGATTCAATCTTTAGAAATTAGAAATTTATTACTATTTATCTTTAGTATCCTATTAAAGCTACAATGGTTTTAGTATTGCTTGGAATTTCTGCTTCAGGTAGAAAGCGTGAATCTATAGCTTTATTAGGAAAACAGACATTGAACATTTGTTATAGCAAGACTCTGAGATCTTCAATTATTAATTCCATAGAGAAAACACCGGGGAATATGGTTGTACCATTCAGATAATATAAAAATAAGTGTAAAAAGGGGATGGATGTAATACAACAACAATAAAATTTAAAAAAAAAAAGAGGAAAATGAAAATAAATGTGTGAAGTGACAGAGAAGAAACTTGTGAATAGGTGTGAGGGGCATTCTGGAACCACATAGAAATTGGATTTATTTAAGATTGATTAGATTTATTTTACTAGGGAAAAAGATGATTTAAGAAGTCATTGGCGGTTATGAAGAAAACAACACTTCTTACTCTCTTTCAAAATGAATTAGGGGCTTTAAATAATATTATGATATTATTAAATATGATGTGATAAGTTAACACCACCAGAAAATCTACCAGACAAGGTTTTACATTACAGTGTGTTGGAAGCTTGTGGAAAGGGAAAGATGAAATTAATAATCTTGCCAAAGTTTTTCATTTAGGAAGAAGAAAGAGTTCTAATTGATGCAGAGAATTTCTCCATTCATCAGTTTATTTATTCATTCAAGAACTATTTATTGAGCATCAATTGTGTGTCAGGCACTGTAGCTAAAGGAGCAAATTAAACAGTCAAAAAACCCTTGTCTGCAGTGAAATTAATATTCTAGCAGGTGATATTAAACAGTAAATAAAATATACCCCATGTTAGATTATAATATAGGCTACAGGGAATAGGAATGCAGGCAAGAGGGGTGGAAAGTGGGGTGTGAGCATTATCGTTTTAGCTGAAAGGACCAGGAAAGACCTCACTGAAATGGTTGTGCCTGAGTGAAGGCATGAAGGAACGGAGGAGAAAGAACCAGGTGAGAATCCTGGGAAGAAGGTTCCTGGCAGAAGGCCCAGCAAGGCAAGCACCCTGGCGCAGGAGCCAGGGCCTGGTGGTGGTGGTGGCACAGCTACAGGCTGGGTGGCTGGAGCCCAGGCGAGGGCAGGTGCAGAGAAGAATGCAGGGGATGGTAGAGTACAGAGAGTCCATGAAAGGACTTTTGTTTTGGAGGATTTTAACAGAGAATTTGTGTGATTTGACTCAGGTTTTATCAGGGTCACTTTGCCTAGGGCTGCCATAACAATGTACCACAGAAGAATACCCTAAAGAACAGAAATTTAATTTCTCACAGTTCCTGGAGGTTAAAAGTCTGAAGTTAAGGTGACGACACAGTGGGTCCCTTCTGAGGGCTGTGGAGAAAGGATCTGTTCAAAGCTTCTCTCCTTGGCTTATAGATGACTGTCTTCTCCCTGGGCAATAAAGGTAGTATTAAGAGTTAGAAATGAAATATTTGTTTAAAAAGTTATCACAGAAAATAAGGGGGGAAAATCCATGAAATTATGAGAAAAGAGGAAAAGTAAAGTGAATGAGAAGGAACATGAGGGCACTTAGGGCAGAAGTCCCCAGCTGGAGGCCCCTGAGGAAAGAGCTGAATTAATAATGGTCATCATTGAAACAGGAGAACCTGTAATTAAAAAATCAAAACTCTCTGTTGTGTCTGGAAAAATCTGAAAACCTGGAACAAACACAAATTGATGTTCCCTCATTAAAATGATGCACTGGGGCTCCACAGCCCCTGAGCCCTCAGACAGCCAATCTCAGTCACTCTCGAATGCTGGGTTTCTTAACCTTTATCTATGCATGGACACAGCCTCACAATGAAGTCTGCCCTTGCGATATTGAAGCCTAGGATCAGTGACAACTTCCATGTAGCTCACACCACTGCACTTCTGACACAAGGCTTCTTTTCTCTCCATTTTGTTACTTACTTGGGTTCTGGGTAGGCATTTGAATTCACTCCAGCTTAGAGAAATTTGTGAAGAGAATGACTAAAGAACATAAGAATAACAGATTCTCCAACAGAAGTTGGAGCCCAGATCCCAGTATGCTATAGTAGAGAAAAGGAAACAGGTATATTCATCCCCCTCCCCCAAATAAGATAAAAAAGAATAACTGTCAATAGAATTCATGGCACTTACAATGCCTAGAAGAACAGAGATTGAAAGATGCTGTACTTTCTTTTCTGACCCTGCTATGCTAATAGAAGAAATTAGTTTCTCAAAAAAATGGTAATTTAATCCCTGGCTGGTGGCACAGTGGAAAAGACACTGGCCTGCAAATCCAAAGGTCGCTGGTTTGATTCCCAGCCAGAGCACCTAACTTGGTTGCAAGCCAGGTTTCCAGCCAGCTCTGTAACTGGAGGCAGGTGAAAGGCAACCATACATTGATGTCTCTCTCTCAAAATAATAAATAAAATCTTTTTATAAAATGGTAATTTAAGCAGAGGTAATGAGAGAGAAAAAACTGTAAATCAAGAAAAACGAACAAGAAGATATAAAAATTAAAAAGTGGCAATATAACAAAATACTTAGGGGTATAGATTCTGGTGTTTGAATTCTAGCTCCATCATTTATTAGCTGTGTGTGTTAGGTGAGTTACTTAATCTGTCTACACTTCACTGTCCTCTTTTCCATCCTTAAAGAGGTTATAATGAAAGCAGCTGTCTCATTAGATGGTCAAGTATAGTAAATTAGTTAGCTAAATATATGTGAAGTATTTAGAACAGTTCCTGGAACATCATAAGTGCCATATAGGTGTTAAGTAAGCTATTTTAGTTGTAGGAGGCAATCAATGGAGAGAATTCACTAATGATGTAAGAGTGGAGGATGGTTTAGAGGACTCTGATATACCACTCAGAGGAGGTGAAGGCAAGAGGGAAAAAAATCAGAAATACAAAGTAAGGTGTGGAAAAATTATCCTGGGATGGGAAGAGACTGAATTAGAAAAGTCCTCAAGATAAAACTGGTCGCATCACTCCTAATGCCAAATCTCTCTCCCAATGGCCAAGTTTGGCTGGGTGGTGGGGATAGCCCTGTATTGAGAGGCTCTTACTTTGACTCTGTAATAAAGCTCAGTGAGTGGCTCATGTCCCCACAGGCAGGATACTAGGAGCTAGAGAGCTTTTATCTCTAAGACTAGATATAAGTCCAAAGATAGCAAGATTTTCCAGTTCTGAATAAAGGTGCAGGGAAGGGTGTGTTAATCTGGGTGTTACACTAACAGAGAAAATCACCTTCATAAAAGGATGCTCAGAGGTGGCTGAAGGACAAGGGTAAAAGTCCCCAAAGAGGAAAATCAGGGAAATGTATCGTAAAAAGTATTTAGGATCATAATAAACTGCACTTCATTAAAGAAACCTTTCTCAACCACTCTAAGTAACTCTGCTCTTTCATTCTTGGAGACCTTGGGTGTTTCCTTCTCGGCATGTAGCACAATTGAAACATTTGTCTACCTCCTTACTGTTCCATGAGAGCCAGGATGTTGTCTGTTTAGCCCATTGTGACATAGGAGTAATACACCTGTGTGGGACACAAACTAGCAGCTCAACAACCAGTATTTGTCAGGGGAGTGGGTGAACAGAGATGCACGCACCTGTTTCATATAATATAAATACGAGCTTCAGAAAGGAGAGCACCTAGGATGAGGCATGAACCCAGGGAACAGATGGGCTCATAGCAGTAATCCATGGGGAATTCAGCCCACTGCTGGTTCTAAGTAGTAAAGCATTCAGGGCCAAGAGCATACTCCCCAAAAGCAGAGATAGCTGGAGAAGGACAACAGCACTGGATATCTGAGTTCTTTGGGCAAGAAGTTCCTTTGAGAAGAAAGGAAGGAAACACACAGCATCACATTCGCCTGAATGAAGTTACTGATCTAGCAGAAATGTATGTCAGAGACATAAAAGATCCAGAAGAAGATCCAATGGAAGCATAGGGCATTCTTGAAAAGAGAAGGTTCTAATATATGAAAGGAAAAGAATAAAAAGTTGAGACTAGTACAGTTATAGGAAATGGCTATCATACAGCTATGGAAAGTTTTTGGTAATTGGAAAATGTACAAATATTGTAATGAAATAAAATTTGGGGTATTAAAATGTATGTATTTATTTTTAATTTTTTTAAAGATTTTATTTATTAGTTTTCAGAGAGAGGGGAAGGAAGAGAGGGAAAGAAACATCAGTGTATGGTTGCCTTTCACCTGCCTTCAGCTACAGATCTAGCTGGAGACCTGGCTTGCAACCTAGTCATGTTGCCCTGGCTGGGAATTGAACCAGCGACCTTTGGGTTCACAGACTGGAAAATGTACATATTTAAATACCAATTTTAACAGAACTCTATGAAATGATGTACAAAGAATAAAGTTAAAGGCATTTTATGTTAGCAATTTTTTCTTTTAAATCCCAGCAACAAGTAAAATTCGTCATGAATTTGTGCACCCTCCAGGAAAGATGCGTACCCTTGCCAGCAGAGCCTTTAGGCCTTGGGCTCTTTTGTCACTGATTAAAGTAAAGCAATGAGCCCTGGCTGGTGGCACAATGGATAAGGTGCTGGCCTGCAAACCCAAAGGTCGCTGGTTCAATTCCCAGCCAGTGCACATAACCAGGTTGCAAGCCAGGTCTCCAGCCAGCTCCACAGCTGGAGGCAGGTGAAAGGCAACTATGCATTGATGTCTCTCTGCCTCTCTGCCTCTCTCCCGGCCCCTCTCTCTAAAAATAATAAGTAAAAAATCTTCCAAAAAAAAAAAAAAAGTAAACCAATAAAATGTTCAGGAAAGGGGTGATTCTGTAGAAGCAAGTTAAAGTAAAAGGAAGTACCAGTTGTCAAACATATTGCTGGCATTTCCCCCCCTACATCTTGCTTCTAGATATAGCTTGCTTTTTTCTTCCTGGATCAACTTTCATGCTCTAGTGTTGTGTTCTTTCTCAGATGTACTACATTGTTACTCAAAAAACAGTTAATATTTATGAGGCTCTTCAAACAGTCCCTGGCATATAATAACTATATAAATGTTTGATAATCAATGCATGATACTAAAACATCCACCATCAAGATCTGAACTTAACCTTCCACATGCTTTATTATATTTAACACCAACATGGTTAATGATATGAGATAGACTAATAATTTACAAAACCAATGGAAATGGATATGTTAAGTAGGTGAGTACACTTATTTTAAAAAGATTAACTACCACATTTTCTTATAAAGATCTTCTTTATTCTATGCTCTTCCCTCACTCTTCCCTTACTTTATATGATCTAAAAAGTTGTAACTAAACACTATGGGAATTTTATTAAGACTCTTATTTATTTTTGAAAAAATTGTATTTATTTATTTTTAAAGAGGGGGGAAGGGAGGGAGGACCTTCCATGTGAGAGAAACAATTGCCTCTTGCTCGTTCCCTCTGCCCCGCACTGGGGACCTGGTCCTCAACCCAGGCAACTGCCCTGACCAGGAATCGAACCAGCAACCTTTCATCTCACAGGCCAGCACTCAATCAACTGAGCCATACCAGCCAGGGCTATTCTGACTCTTTTAAACACCTTAGTTCCTTTCTGCCTATAAAAATAAGCTTTTCCTTTTCATTTGTGACTGATTATAAACCCCCTTACTATCCTTAAAAGAAAAGTGACAAATGAAGACTTTATTATTTATGTTCTTTATACATTTTATTGCTCTAGGAAAATAAAAGGATATAGATAGAAGAAAATGGGATGTGTTTTTATTAATTGCTTTGTTAGCAAATGGACCAGGACCAAATTCATGTCTCTTTCACTCCACATATCTAATTAACTACATTATAATCCTTCTGGTGAACTGTGGGAAATTTCTCCCTTCCCAGCTGGTGCTGCTTGAACTAGATTTAGAAGCCTGCAGCGTGTGCCTCTTGCCTTGTGTTTCTTTTCTCTGCCCAAATGTGGAAAAGTTGGATTGAACGGAGGGGGAGACACAGAGGCAGCAGTGCGGCGCCTGCACCTGTTGGAATGGCAGGTCCCTGTGCGCGCTTCCCTGCCCCTCACTCCTCACGTCCGGCTCTCCAGCTATGCAGGCCCTGTACTTGTCTTCCCCAGCCTATTTCTGACTATCTACTAGTGGGAGCAATGCATGAAAGGAGACTAATGAGGGAAGGGGTGAGAGCTGCGGGCTGGGTGCTATAGGAGAATGCGTGTAGTTTGACCTAGAATAGCAGATGTGGCACATCTGTGAATCATGATAGTGACTCTACCTCAGAGAACTGGTTTTTCAACCCACATTACCTACTGTAGGAAAGAGGATAAATAGTACCTCACAAACTAATATAAAATTGGTTGTTGAATTTAAAAAGAATAATTAGTAATAGAATAATTAATAATATGGGATGAAAGGGGTTTATTTCAGAGATAATAGCAACAATACTAAAATCTTTAACATTGGAAGGAAATTCATTCAGAGCTATTCATTTCCTGTTTTTATGAGGGTTATTCTGGGTGGGCAATGTATTCAGCTCATTCTTCAGCAAACTGATTGCCAATTCTCCTTTGGAAAAGAGGTTCAGTGGGAGCTGTATCCCCAGACTTGGGTTCTGTCTAGCTTGAGCAGTTTCCCTGATGTTATTTAAATTCTGTGGACCTGAGTTTTCTCACTTGTGAAATAAAAGGTTTAGTCTAGATCAGGGGTCAGCCAACTTTTTCTGTAAAGGTCCAGAGAGTAAACATGTTAGGTTCTGTGGTCACAACCCAACTCTGCTGCTGTGGCACAAATGTGGACAGACAACAGGAAAAGGAATGTATACAGCTGTGTTATAGAATTTTATTTTCAAAAACAGGTGGTGGGCCAGATTTGGTCCATAGGCCATAGTTTTCTGATTGCGGGTATAGAACTACTTATTTTCCAACTGTTCTTCAGGGATGTCTGGGATTGCCTTCAGAGAAGAAAAGGAGTAGGGAGTCTGGGCAAGTCAGGTTCTGCAGCTTTTGCCTTCATTTCAACCAGAGAAGCTCATTTTTATATTTGAGGCTTCCAAATAAGATTGTTTTTCAAGCTTCTTCATTTAAAAGCATGTAAAGAAAACACGGGATTTCTAAGGATTCCTTGAGAATTGTATGCTTTTAAGTAATATCAATCATTCTTAGGCTTTGGGCCACCTGCACCTCCCTCATTCTCCCCACCAACTCCTCACCCATCCACCCCCACCCCTGACCATGGGTCCCCTCCCACCTCCCCTGTCCCCAATTAGGATCTGATGATTTCTAGATCTTCACTTCCCCTTCCCTGGATGAGACTCCTCTATTCAATTTCCTCTGGATAACTATCTCTGCTGGAATGTTCTACAGATACCTAATAACCAATATACCTAAAATGCAACTCATTATTTTTACCTTAAAACCTGCTTCTCTTTTTTCATCATTTTTGAGTTGATGCAATAATTCCAAAATTCTTCTAGTGACACAAAGTAGAAACCTGAGACTTTCTCTTCATTTCCACTGAAAATCACTCACAAGGTCAGACAGATTTTACCTTCTTATTTTTGATTGTATTTTTTTCCATTACCATTGATCCACCCTATACCCTCTTTCATGACCCCCAACCCCCACTAATCGCCACACTGTTGATCCCATCATTCCTCCTCTGTGTTAGTGCCTCTGTCCCAGTTTAGGCCTCCACCAGCTCTCATCCGGATCATTACCAGAGGAGAGAAAATACAAAAGAGAAACTGGAGATGAAGGATAAACTAGGATTGGCTACTCCTCACCTGTGAGAATGTTCTGTATACACAGATTCAAGCTAGAAACTTACCTTGTCAAAATTCTTAATTAGTTTCTCACCCCATGCAAGAAAAGCACAAGTTCTTCAACCTGGGATTAATATAAGTTGTCCGTAACTGACCCTTAATGATGGGGTAAAACCATTTCTGTTCTGTAGGTCAAAGTGATTAAATACTGTCGGGTTTGGCTGGCCTAAAATGTCACTGGCCTCCCCTACTGCCATTTCCACACTCACACTTCCTGTGAGGTTAATCCTTTGCTATAGCACAGATGCCCATCTTCTCATTGGCCTCATTGATTTCTACACACTTGAACCATCTTAATGCTGGTGGACATTTATTCCAAATGTCTCCAAACTGCCAACTGGTAAAATGGTTCCTCTTTGTTCCATAGCAACCACCACCAAGGCCAGCTAGAGCACTTAGGTGTCAGGCTGAGATTATCCGGTGACCTATTTGTGCCGTAGTCCCCAAGACACCTTCAAGAGTTTGAGGCCTCCTTTCTTCCCTCTCCCTGATGTGGTGCATTTTGTTTATTGAACTGAACTGAATGGGATGAAACAAAACTAGCAGGTTCTTAGTAACTAATGATCATTGATCAATTAAACTGACTAGATTTCATAGTCGTGTTCAGAGGTCTTTGGGAAATTGGAGCCCAGCTAGTGTTTTCATCTGCTAATAAATATAATTTGAGGCATAAAACATTCATTAACTGAACAATTAGCTTTAAGAATTAAAGAACAGAATAAGCCAAAGCTAGTTTTTGGCCACAATATTTATACCACAGGTAATAATTCATGTAAAGAATTTCTGGAGTCATACGCCGAGAAAAGCCTTTTTATAGTGTAAATAATACCAATTTTCATTTCCGGATTCTTTGTACGTGCAAAATTGCTTTTTCCCGAATTTCCTCTTTACATACATATCTGCATAGATGAAGATGACGTATGTCAGCGCCCCTCTCCTAAAAAGCAACATTCTGAGAAGATTGTAGACAAATAGCAGCTTAGATAAAAAATAATTCTTTGTCATAATTATAGCAACCCAGCTGCGAAGCTATATGTGGTGTGGGAACATGCGTATATATTGGGCTGTTGGCATGGTGGGGAGGTAAGCAAACTTTGATTTATGTCAGCATAGAATGTTTCCAAATAAAGTCCTCCTGCCTGGAGGAGATGTACGAAGACAACGGGCCAGCCGGCAGACAGCATCTGCTCTTTGGTCACATAGTTGTGGGGCGCTCATAGAAAAGAGAGCCCCCAGAGGAAGGCACAGTTCATCAGCAGTTCATCAGCACGGTCATGCTAGGGGTCATAGCCTGCCACACTGTGGGCTGGAACCAGGTGGCAATGCCACACAAACTCGGGGAACTTTAGTAAAATGGCAAAAAAAAAATAGAAGACTTGAACAGGGGGGACACCTATTGAACGCCTCTCCTAGCTACTGTGCCCTATGGCTCTCCCCGAGAAAGCCTCACTGTGGATTAACAACAATAAGTGCAAATAAAATAGAATAATTATGACAACATACTGTAATAAAGTTATGTGATTGTGGTCACTCTCTCTTAAGATATCTTATTGTGGTGTACTCAACTTTTTACTGAAATAAAGCACTTCAGTGCCTCTGAATTGCCACCAGCACTAGTCTTGCCCTTTGGAGCCGTTATAAGTAAAATAAGAGTTTCTTGAACAACAGCACTGTGATACCTCAACAGTCAATCTGATAAGAAGTAGTCTTCACCAGAAGGCTACTAAGTGCCTAGTGGGTGAAGAGCATATGCAGTGTGGCCACAAAGGACAAAGGGGTGATTCATGTCCCCGGCAGGAAGAAACAGGACAGCACAGCATTTCGTCATGTTTTCCAGAATGGCACACAATTGAGCATTTATGAATTGCTTACCTCTGGAATTTTCTATTTCATATTTTCAGACTGCATATGCCCATGGGACCTGAACACATGGAAAGAGAAATACACAAGGTGGAGGGTCTACTGTAGTTAAAACTTTCTTGCCCGTGAAGAGGGGGAGTAAAGACAAAGAAGGGGCAAACAATGCTGGATGCAGAAGCTACATGAAAAGACCCAAGTTGCTACATACCCTGTGCTCAGCAAGGGCTTTACACCTTGAACATTGAAGCTGTGTGTGTGGAGGATGTGTACAGGATTTCATGGCTTTTTTCATGATCAGGGTGAAATCTCCCCTTTTACTGACCCCTCCTTCCCTCTTGATTCAGAGTTGTGTGAGTCATCAAAGGAAGCAGGATGACCTTCCTAAACTGAGTTGCATGGAATTGGAATTGGAGCTTACTACCACACCTGGTTCCATATCTGTGAGGAACCCTTATACATCCCCAATTTCCTTTTGCCTTCACTCAGTGTCAGTTTTTTTTTTTTTTTTTAGATTTTATTTCATTATTTTTAGAAAGAGGGGAAGGGAGAGAGGCAGAGAGGGAGAGAGACATCAATGTATGGTTGCCTTTCACCTGCCTTCAGCCACAGACCTGACTGGAGACCTGGTTTGCAACCTAGTTATGTGCCCTGGCTGGGGAATCGAACCTGCAACCTTTGGGTTTGCAGGCCGGCGCCTTATCCACTGTGCTACCAGCCAGGGTCAGTGTCAGTTTTAACTCCCTCTGAACCCTCCTTTATTTTTCCAGCTCTCACCTAACATTCTTGTGAGTACCTCTAATGGCTTCCTCAAGGCCTGGACCGTAAGCTCTTACCTAGTTATTTTTCAGACTCTCTCTCTGCCTTTTGTAATGATGGTAAAGATGAAGACAACAATATGCTTTGTTTAGACACTGTTTACTGAACACCTATTATGTGCCACACCCTACTGTGAGGAATTTACAAGTGATATTTATATATTCATACTTATTAGCTGCTGTTTCATCTGTATAACTCATTGAGTTAGGTATTATCACCTCCATCTTTTAGGTGAAGAAACTGATGGTGAGAGAGAGGTTCAGTCACTTCCAGTAGTCATATAGTCCATAACTAGCAATGCTGCATTTAATTTGTATTTTGTTTGACCCCAAAGCTCAATCTCCTTCTACCTAACAACTTGTGTTCCAAGTGGTTCATGTGGTTTGCCACTGTCATAGCTTTTAGTACCTCTTCTGAGAGGGCTTCACTAACTTTTCTTTCCAAGTACCCTACCTGTTTCATTTTTGGTGTGTGGCCATTTCCAAATTTGCCATTCTGTTTCAACTTACAGTCAGAGGACACCACTACCTAGCATTCTCAGAGACTGTTCTCAGAATATTTTCCCCAGAGCTATATAGAAAGACAAAGTATCTCATCATTTTTCTCAAGCTCTTGCTAATTTATATCTTTTCCATGACTCTGAGAGCCCTTATAATTTGTCCTGTTTTTTAATTACGTAATCTTTATGCCAACCTTTAACCTTTTCTATAGCAATGTACTAGGGAAATATAAATGTGATGTTTTTGAAATTTTCTTGAGCTGACTTTCCCTATGCCTTCTGAAGGACTGCTTTTGATTCCTCTGACTGATTCACTAGGGAAAATTTTCAATTGTTGCAGCAAGACTATAAGGAATAAAGGGTTAATATTCCTCTCCTGCAAAATATGATTTTGCAATGATAGTTTTGAAAGCAAGACATTTTGGAGAGAGAAAATTATAAAATTCCTTTATCCTCACCTTTTGCTTGTTGAGGGTCTGGTGTACTTGTTCATTAAGATTCACTTAAGGAAAGTCCTGATCAGACAGAAAAAATAAAGGAATAGTCTTTCTCCTTATAATGGGGATGGATTATGGGGAAGAAGGGAGACAGGGAAGATGGTGACAGGGAAGAACCCCCCAGAGGAATTGTACTTGCCTGCAGTGCTGGAAAAAGACTGCAAAGCTCTCAGAGAAGCCAGAATTGGGAGAACTTCCAATAAGAGTGACAGAGATGGTAGCAAGGAACCAGCAAGCATGAGCTTACAAGGTCATACCTGTTACCTAAAATAGTCAAACTTACAAAAGTAGAAAGCAGAATGGAGGTTTCCAGAGCTTAGGAAGGGGGAAATGGGCCATTCTTGTTCAATGAGTATACCTTTTCAGTTATGAAATAACTGACTATGAATAAGTTCTAGAAAACTGCTGCATAACATTGTGTTTGTAGTTAACAATATGTACACTAAAAACTTCCCAAGAGAGTCGATTTCATGTTATCTAGTCTTAACACAATAAATAAAAAGAGGTACCTCCTTAGTTTACACCAAGTATTCATGGAGTGCAGATGAGCTGCGGTGTTGAGTTACAGGAGTACAATGGTTCTTAGAGCATCACTGGTCTGTATAGCCTGAGATTGGGAAAAGAACTCCAAAAATGGGGAGTCCAAAACCCAAAGACCATGTGGTCATTAGCAGCGGAAAAACATACTGTATTCACCAGTCCAAGGAGCAGCTGAGACCAGCCACTCTGCAGCAGAGCTTGGTAATGTCTAGAGAACTCTGCATGGATTGATGTCTTCTCCATCACTCTCTCAAATATGAGAGGTTATGGAAACAAGAGCTCTATCCTATAGATTCAAACTCTGAGGCCATCTTGAAAAGTATCAAGGAGAAGAAAAGACATTTGAGAGACTACGCAATTCTAATTATGAAACCAAATTGGACTCATAGAAAAAAGTATAATATGTACACAAAAAGGAGAAAATAACCACTCATAATCCCAAACAACCATAGAAAACAGCATTTCAGCTGTTACAGCAGATCTTTTCTAATGTAATTTTCTTATCTATTGCATTTATCTCCATCTCCCAATCGTGCTCTCTCTCTGTCTTTTCTTTGGTGTTGATATTTACACATATGACCTTGGGAACATTCATCCTTTATAAAATGAAGGTAATAGTAATACCTACTTCATAAGACTGTTTTAGAATAAAATACAAAGATGCATATAAATGTTAGCCCTTAGTAAATATTCAGCACATTTTCTCTCTTAAGCTTTTAAAAATATATAGTATAACTTCCATGTTATTTTTAAGGTAAACATGTACAGTGAATACATTTTTATTTAAATAGATACTTTTTCTAAAACATTACTCTAAAGAGTTAAATAGTACTCAGGCACATGATAGGGCCTTAATTGATTTAATCAATCTTCCATTATTTGGCATTTAAGCTGTTTCTGCTTTCTCTCTGTTACAAATATTTCTCATACTTATTCTCAGAGGTACACATTTGGAACAAATCTTTAACTGTTTCTTTAGGTTAAATTCCTAGAAGTTCAATTTCTTGGTTATAAAACAGGCACATTTTATTTATTTATTAAAATATTTTATTTATTATTTTTAGAGAGAGGGGAAGGGAGGGAGGCAGAGAGGGAGAGAAACATCAATGTATGGTTGCCTTTCACCCTGCCTCCAGCTAAGGACCTGGCTGGAGACCTGACTTGCAACCTGGTTATGTGCCCTGGCTGGGAATTGAACCAGCAACCTTTGGGTTCGCAGACTGGTACCTATGCACTGTGCCACCAGCCAGGCCTAAACAGGCAGGCAAGTTTAAAAACTTGGAATGCATACATGTTGCCAATAAGGTTGAACTCAAAATTGAGGTGTCTTTTTACAAATTCAGCAAAACATCCAACCACATATTGTTCTTCATCCTTAAGAATAAAATATATCTATGATTAACAGCAAGACAAAATTCTGCTATGAATCAAAGAAACCTTGCCTGGAACAAAAGGTGTGACATTTATCTTTCCAGCTAGAGTGTAATCTGAGAGAAGCAGGGATGGAGTTTCTCAGTTTACCTCACTGGTCTTTATGGCTGATTGCCAAGTATCATAATTTCCTTACAGATACAACAGTCATACCTGTCTTCTTTCTGTAAATCATTCTGTAAAGACACCTGCGTTTTCATTAACCAACATTCTACTTCATTATGTTACATCCTTAGCTGAAAATCTCTCTCTCTCTCTCTCTCTCTCTCTCTCTCTCTCTCTCTCTCTCTCACACACACACACACACACACACACACACACACATACACTATTATCCTAATTATCCTAAAATCCTGCGGTGCCTTGAGTTTCGCTCTTGCTCCCGCATGGATCATCACAGTCATGACTTGCTTAGATTACTCACAAGAGCAGGAACAATCTGCTTCATGCAGGCTGAAAGATTGAAAGCCACCAAACTACAGAACTTAATTTAAATACAACCTGCAAAAGATAGTTAGCAGCTAATGAAAGTTAACTGAACCCTCCCAGGAGATGTTCTCCTGGCTTAGCTATCACTGAGTAAAGCCTTTCTTTTGCATCAGTTACACCCAGGGGGCCGGAGAGGGATAGAAGACCAACATGAGATAAATAGAGGCAGCTCTTCTGCCTCATCCCTGTTGCCCTACTTAGAAAGTGAGCTGAATTGGAGAGTGGGGACCAACAGAGTTTAATTGAATTGGGAGAAAAATCTAAGCTGGAACAGAAAAGGACTCAGGAGAAATGGGAGGTGAGAGGGGGATCCAGGACCCAGCAGGATGGTACAGCCACTGAGATATTCCTAAGAGGCCTAAATGATTTTTAAATTTAATTTTAATTTTGTGAAAAAAATTTACATGTTTTATAAGTTAAAATAATCTAGAAGAATATAGTGAGACGTCTCAGTTCAACTTTTGTACCAATCATCCCTCTCCCAATCCCAACTAATGTCTTTTTCGTTTCTGTGTATCTTTTTGATGTTTATGTAAATACAAACCAAAATTTACTTGGAATTTTGTTTTCTACCTCCCAAAAATATATATTTTTTAAATTAAAAAATATATATTTTTAAAGATTTTATTAGTTTTAGAGAAAGGGGAAGAGAGAGGCACAGGAGGAGAGAGACATCAATGTATGGTTGCCTTTTTTCACCTGCCTGACTGGACCTGGCTGGAGACCTGGCTTGCAACTCCATTATGTGCCCTGACTGGGGATTCGAACCAGTGACCTTTGGGTTCATAGGCCAGTGCCTTGTCCACTATGCCACCAGCCAGGGCTTCCAAAAATATTTTAATAGTGATTCCAACATTTAATTTAAGTTATTTGAGATATGAGCCAAACCTTCAAAATTTAGTAAACCTGTTTCACAGAGATTTGTATAAAGTGTCTACATGTGTGGCTATGTGTATATGTGTGCTGAGGAACAGGACTGAGTTCCACATCTAGGTTGACATAGTGTGGAAGAAAGAGTAACATGTACAGGATGGAGTGAGAATCCATACACTGAATAAATTTTGCAGAAGGAAAAAAAAAAAAAAAAAAAAAAAGCCAGAGGTGATTTTGAGAACATAAACCTACTAGGAATTCATACAAATCTTAGAAGCAATGTTGGGTTTTTGACAAAATGTGTAATGGTGGTTACAGCCAATCTTATTTAGCTTATAAGAGACAGATCAGACTCACTCATACACATTATTGCCTTCAACTATGAAATAATCCTCAATTACCTATTCATTGGTGTGCTGGGATTTAGTGATAAGGTATCGTCATTACCAAGCTGATAAGCTTAGATATTTTCTAAAGGCAAATGAGAAGTCATTGAAGGTTTTGAATATAGGAATGATATAATCAGAAGTACATTTCTAGATGTTTAATTGGCAACAGAAAAATTAACAATGCTCTTTCTGAATTTAGAAATACCCATTAGAAAGCGTGTTAATTATCTATTGCTACCTAATAAATAATCCCCAAATTTAGTGGTTTAAAACAATAAGCATTCATTATCTCACCATTTCTGTAGGTCAGAAATGTGGGTGTAGCTATTGGCAGGATTCAGCTCTCCATAGGCCTTAGACTTGTGATCCTCAGTTCCTGCTCCACCATTAGCCAGAGGCCCCCTTCACTTCCTCAACAGGTAAGTCTTCTGTAGGGCAGCTCATAACATGGCAGCTGGCTTCCATCCGAGCCAGCAGGTAAGAGATAAGAAAGGGCAACCAAGATGGAAACCAGAGTCTTCTTGTAACCTAATCTTAGAAGTGATACCCCCATCACATGTGCTGTATTCTACCACTGCGCCTCATGGTATATTCACTCAAAGTGAGTTGCCAAGCCCAGTCCACAGGCAAGGGGAGGGGATTACTCAAAGGTGCAAGTATTTGTGGGCAGGACTATTGGGGGCCATTTTGGAGGTGATTTCAGCCTAGTAAGCTAGAAGTAGTGTGACATTGTAGTAGGTGGTTTCTGTCTGCCAGGGATAGAGGAATGATGTGAAATTGAAGAGAGAATTAGAACTGCCAGGGCCTTCAAACAGATTGAATGGGGGAGGGGATGGTGGCAAACAGGAAAGTATCAAGCCTGGCTGACTGGGATGATTGCTGTGGGGGTCACAGAGAGAAAACAGAGAAGGAGGAGCCAATTTGAAACATTAATGAACAAGAATAGTTTTAACTGGCTCAGCATGAAAGAATCAGGTGAGCATCTTGTGAAGGAGTGAGAGCGTGTGAACGGGAGTCAGACAGACTCTCCATCACTTAGAAGTGCCGCCCCACTAAACAACTTACTCTCTCAGTCACTCTTGGGATGATATGGGAGCCAGTTCCTACCTCTCCTGGTTGTTTTCAGAGCTACATGAAATAATCTCTTCATAATTCCTAGTACACAATACATAGTACTGAGAATAGTTCTCCTATGCAGTCTCAAAAGCAGGTATAAGAATACTCTTTGTCAGTGTCTTCTTACAACCATTTAATAACTCCTTATATAGCGTTGTTACTCTGTTAATTTCACTAACTGCTTAACATTTACTTCTGCATACATGTACAGCTCGAAGTCACTTTAGATCTATAGTTTTAATATATATAGGTCTTAAATGTGTCACACTAAGCCTAAATGATACCCTAAATGAGGGTATCTAAACATTTAGACTTAGATGTCACTAGCTTATTATTTCTTGTGTGCATAATTAGTGATTATTTCCTTCTCTCTCTCTTTCTTTCTTTCTTTCTCTCTCTCTCTTTCTTTCTTTCTTTCTTTCTTTCTTTCTCTCTCTCTCTTTCTCTTTCTTTTTTTTTGTCCTACTTCAATATCTAACTAGAGTGTTATTTTTAATAGCTTCTCCTCTTATTATATAGAAAGACAGTGTAGAAGAATAAAAAAAAATACTATGTTATAGTGTGTATGTGATACATTGACAATAACTTTGCCTCTCCTTATTTCACATGCTTATTAATTTTGAAAAACTATGTTTCTAAAGTTATGATTGAACATCATTGTTTCAGATATAAAGAATTAAATTCTGAGAGGAATCATCATGTTGGAGAAATATGATGTTAGAGCAACCATAATTTCTGGAGTGCATGCAGAGTGAATTGCTAAGGAAATTGTGGACTTCAACAACATCCCTTTTGACAATGTGAAGAAGGTGTATGATGCTGATCCTGATGTCACCACACCAATAAGGAAAATACATAAGATATGCAAGGATTGCACAAGTCCAGATATTGTACACAGAATCCAGGAGATATCAACGAAGATCCAGGAAAGTCAATGTGTTCCATAGCAAGAGAACTGCAGATGTTGGATGCAACAGTTTGCAAGGTTATTGATGAAGATATTAGATACAAATCATATGTTTTTAGAAGTGGCTGGTTTATGACACAGCAGACAAAGGAAAGGAATGTTGAAAAAGCAAGGAAACTGCTAACAAAATTGAAAAATCCCAAAGAAAAAAACTCTCTGATTTTCTTCTCTGATTAAATGAATTCTTAGCAGAACCAAATAATCAACAGAAGAAACAACAGGTGACTCTGTGAGAATCTTAATGAAGTCCCAATTGTCATGAAAAGGAAACTTCTTGCTGCAATGATGGTGTTAGATGTTGTCAACAATGAAGGAGATATCATGATCTCGCAGGTTTTTCCCACAAAGCTTGAAGATTGCTGATGTTTACCTTGATGTTTTGAGAGAAGTAGTTGTACTGTGGATGAAGCAAGTTTCAAATGGACATCATCATCATCATCTTATTTTCCAAGATGGTGCACCAGCACATAACACCAAAAAGGTCCAAGAATTTCTCAATGTCAAAATTCCTGAATTTGGGTCAAAGGAAATCTGGACACCTAGTCCATCAGATGCAAATCCTTTAGACTATTATATATGGAGCTTTTGTGAGAGAGAAGTTAATAAACAACCTCATCCCAATAAAGAGGTTGTTAAAGCTAAGATTAAAAACATTATGTTGTCCATGGATAAGGAAAAGTTAATAACAATGTACTCAAGATTCCAAAGTAGAATTGAGTCTATTATTGGAGCGAATGGAGACTTTTTTTGAACAAATAAAAAAATAATGACTATGTTTATGTATTTACATATAAGAATAAACTTACTTCAAAATATAACACTTTTATGGCATGTTGTTTATTGTACTAAAATTTTACCAATTAATTGTGCACATCCTGTACATATGGAGACCTGATTTTTTTCATTAAACTTTTGGGGCTCCAACTTCCTCATTCATAAAAATGGGGGCAATATTACCTCCTTTTTATTTCTACAGAGGAAACTACTGAAAATTATAGAGGTGACAGTTGCCACCATGCTTTTATTCTCCATAGCTATGCAGCGGACAGGGCATTGTCATTGTGTCTATTACCTAAGTGGCAGTGCAGAGTGGGCATGCTGAATACTTGGTATAGTCAGATTTCAGTTTTCCCTTACTTGTCTGGTCTTGGGCAGCTTTCTAAGGAGCTACTCTTCTCTTAGCAAGATGCTGATGGCTCAGCAGAGTCCAGAGTTTGTGGGTTTAGCTCCTAACCCTTATGTCTTCTATATTTCCTTTTTGCATCATTTTCTTAACACTCTTTTCTGAGACTCCTACATGCATCTACAGCCTCATCATTTCAGTTTAGTTCAGTTCAGTTCACGTCTCAGGGTGCCTCCCTGGTACACTCCCAGCACCCTCTGTCTCAGCACTTTCATGAGGGTAGCTGCTTCTGATGTGAACAATAATAAGAGACCTTCCGTCTTGGATACTGCCGGAGTTGGTGCATCCTCTCACCAGATGTCTGTTCCAGTTTCACAGTTCCTCTCTCAAGGACTCCCAAGAAGCTCTGTACCTCCTGAGGTTGTAGTCTTGCCTCTTAACCCCATTTAAGTCCTGCCATGGATTGCCATTCTATTCTCACTTTTTGCTGACATAAACATATGTCCATCAGTAGATGAGTAAATATAATAGCTATGGTACATTTACAAAACTGCATACTACTTGTCCATAAAAAAGATGAACATTTTACCCTTTTTGATGGCATGGATAGACCTGAAGAACATTATTCTATGTGAAATAAGCTAGTCAGAGGAAGGCAATTACCATATGATTTTACTCATATGTAGAATCTATGAACAAGGTGAACTAACAAGCAAAATATAGGCAGACTCATCAATAGAGAGCAGGCTGTCAGGTCTGGGGGTCTGAGTGACTTAGAGGAGGGTGGAAATGTCAAGCTAAAAAGGGAAAAAGAAAAAAAGAAAGAACTCATGAACATGGACAACAATGTGGTGATTTGTTGGGGGATTGGGGCCCAGAGCCATGGCAGTGAAAAAGTTTATAGCAAGACTAAATGGCAATGGAAACTATATAATTAACTAAATGTAAAAATATATATACTAAATAAAAATAAGTATTTTTCTAGGTACTGGCTACGTCTGAATCAGAATACCTACTGCTCTCACACCAGTCAGTGCCCTGTTCTGATATCTAAGCCACATCCTTGTAAACTTTCCTTGGTCCTCTATCTTCCAGGAGCGGTGTTTGTTGCTCTACTTTTACTTATTTATTTATTCATTTGTTTGCTTGTTTAATTGTTGTTCTATTATAGTTATTCCAATTTTCCCCCTGTTGTTCTCCACTCCACTCGCCCATAGCGAATCCCCACCCTGTTGTCCATGTCCAGGGATCATTTATACCTCTTCCTTGACTAGTCCCTCCCACTTCTTTCCCCTCTACCCTCACCTTCCCTCTGGTCACTGTCAGTCTGTTCCTTGTTTCCATGCCTCTGGCTCTTTTTTGATCATTTGTTTGTTTTATTCATTAGGTTCCTGTATTAGGTGAGATCATATGGTATTTCTCTTTCACTGCCTGGCTTATTTCACTAAGCATAATACTCTCCAGTTCCATTCATGCTGTTGCAAAAAGCAGGAGTTCCTTTATTTGTTGCTACACCTGAAGATATTGCACCTGGCCAGTAGCCCCCACCCCCTGGGGAAAAACAGTTGGTCTCCTTGCCTTGGTGGGTGTCTGTTTTCATGGCTTTCTCCTTCCCAACCTGTCCCTCCCTGTTCTAGTTTCTTTCTTTCTTTTTTTAAAGATTTTATTTATTATTTTTAGAGAGGGGGGAAGGGAAGGAGGCAGAGTTGGAGAGAGACATCAGTGTCTGATTGCTTTTCACCTTCCTCCAGCTACAGACCTGTCTAGAGAACTGGCTTGCAACCTGGTTATGTGTCCTGGCTGGGAATCAAACCAGCGACCTTTGAGTTTGCAGGCCGACGCTTTATCCACTGTGCCACCAGCCAGGGCTTCCTGTTCTAGTTTCTATCCTGTGGTCATTAGCCTCCAAGATGGCTCTCACTATTTCTCACCGCCTGGTTTTCATGCCTGGGAGTTCACTGATTAGAGCTGACCTGTGTAACCAATAGCATGTTGCAGAAATCATGGACTATGACTTTCAAGGTTGGTCATAAAAGATATTATATCTTCTACCTCATTCTCGCTTGGATTCCTGGTTCTTGGGGGAGCCAGCTGCCATGTCATGAGGATATAAAAGAGTCCCTGTGAAGGAACTGAGGCCTCCTGCCAAGATCCAACTTCGATTTGGAAGCATGTGAACTAACCATCTTGGAAGCCGACATTTCAACTCCATTCAGGCTTTCAGGTGACTGTAGCCCTAATGGACATTTGATTGCAACTTCATGAGAGATCCCGAGCCAGGACCAACCTGCTAAGATGCCTCCAATTTCCTGAACTATAGAAATTATGAGATAATAAATATTTATTGTTGTTATCATTTCCTGCATTTGGAAATTTTTTATGCAGAAACATGTAACTAATTAAATCTGTTATTTGACCTCATTTCACCAGTGAGACCTTTGAGACCATTAACCCTGCCATGAAAGCAGTCTTAACAGAATGACAACAGTTGACATGGATATTTGAAAACCTGGCTAAAAGTTTGGCAACATGTTATTCAAAGCCAGTATACACACATAAGAACAGCAACAGAGTCCGTTTCTATTTACCTTATAACTCCTAGTTAAAACAAATTGCTGATCCATTTAAACATAATATAGATAACAAAAATAAAGGATGTTGCTCTAAAGAAACAAAGTAAAACATGGTATTTATGCTTAGCTTAAAAATCCACTGGTTACAACGTGAAAAAAAAAAAAAAAGAGTGGTCAAAAGACCTAAAATAGGTACAACAATCAAGGGATACTACATGAGACAGACATTTCAACCTCAGAAGATAAAGGTTGAAAGGAAATATAATTTAAGTCTTTAATATCCTGCAGGATGTGGTCAAGTTAAAGAGGACTTACTTGGTTCATCTGCTGTCAGCATGAATGCTCAGGTCTTTTTGGATGTCTGATCTATATTTGGATTATAAAAAAAGGTATCCAGACCTGGAAAGAAACATTTAAAAAAAAAAATATGGAACACTTCATGAATTTGTGCTTCACGAATTTGTGTGTCATCCTTATGCAGGGGCCATGCTAATCTTCTCTGTATTGTCCCAATTTTAGTATATGTGCTGCTGAAGCGAGCACACATTTTTTAAAATCATGTAGAAGTTATAGGTTGAAATATAAACAGATACAGGTAAAACTTATAAACATCATAAACTTCAAAGATGACATGATAAGGTAATAATAATACCCCAACCTGTCTTTAAGTAGCCTTTAGTCTTAGTGTGTCAAAGTATTCATAAAATTCTTGCAATAGCTTCATCCACATCAGCTTTCTAACTAGTGTTCTCTCTTCCACACCGTGCTCTTTCCCAATCTGTTCTCCACTAGGCAGTTGTCAAGTTTGTTTGAAAATATAAAGCAGATAGATAATCTCTCTTTTGTCTAAGGCTGTCAGAGCTCCTTATTGTCCTTGCTGTAAAGTACAACCTCTTTACCATGACTCAACAGCTTTTCCCACCTGGATCCTGCCCCTTTTCTCCTGCTATTTCCCTGTGTCCTTTCTCTTCCAGTGGACTTCCAAGCCCTTTGCTGGCTCTGGCTTTGGCACTGGCACTGTCTCCTGTGGTTGATTCATTCTTCTCCTTCAGGTGGCAGTGTAACTCTCACCTCCTAGAAAAGCCTTCACCACAATCTCACCAGAACTGTCCTACACAAACTAGTTATTTGATGACATAATTGCTTTCCTTCACAGCATGTATTATTTTCTGAAACAGCATATATTTTCTTGTTTATCATCTGTTTATATCGATAATCTGTAAGTTTCAAATGGCTTTTAAATCATTGTTTCAAAGCCCTGGCTGGTGGCTCAGTAGATAGGTGCCAGGCTGTAAACCCAAAGGTCACTGGTTTGATTCCCCAGCCAGGGCACATAACCAGGTTGCAAACCAGGTCTCCAGCCAAGTCCGTAGCTGGAGGCAGGTGAAAGGCAACCATACACTGATGTTTTCTCTCCCTCTCTGCCTCTTTCCCTTCCCCTTTCTCTGGAAATAATAAAATATTTGAAAATAAACAAATAAATAAGTAAATTATTGTTTTATAATACCTAGCATAATGGCTGACATTTTTTCTCCTTCTCCTCCCTCTTTTCTCACCCCCCTCCTCCTCCTTCTTCTTCTTCATTTTCTTCATTGTCACGAATGAGACAAAATAGACAACAGAGCTGCTAATATTACATAAAAATTTCCATAACCTATCCAATTTGACAAACTTTCCCCTCTGAGCTCTTTTCTTTCCTCCTTCTGTTCCTCTCCCAATCCTTTCTCTTTTTTGATTTTTCTATGGCTTTAAATATACTTTGCTGCTCACAGAGTGCAAAACAATGATACTCTGTCCTTAGCTCCTGACTTTAGCTGCTGATTCACCATTTACCTTAGTTTTCTTTTCAGTGTAGTGAGCATGCATTTTCTATTTGGTAGAAACTTTTTAGCATATTTAGCTTAATGGTGTTTTTCCGTTGAGGAGTATTATCAATGTGTGACAAAAAGTGCTGAGAGAGTAAAGAAAAGTGCCATGGTTGGCAGCACTATTAATAGCAATTTGGGAAACTGAGATCTGCAGGAGTAGGACTCAAGTCCCATCTAAGAACCTGGTGCCTGTATTATCCAGGAATGACTAACATAGGTCACACTGCCCTGCAAACAATATTTACTGAATTTTCTCCTTTTTTATTGTATCAAACTACAGGTCAATATGACTCTAATTAATAGAAAATAAAACAAAAATAATATTTTATTTGTTAAATTGCTTTGTGTTATTTTACTTTGATAAGTTTTCATTTTGCGACTATTTTCTTGGAATTTGTTATGTGCTTTTACATTAAGATAAAGAATTCATTTAATTTTTATTTTCATTCATATTCTCCCCATACATATCCATGTATTACAGGATTAATAATTTTTTGCATAATGGTGAAACAGTAGAATAAAACTCAATGCCTGAGAGGCTATTTATTGTGTTAGCCTTGAAATTTGGTAAGAGAATAAATATTAAGGAAAGACTTTTTATATTTTGTAATGACACTATCTCCCAAAAGGCTAAAAAATACACCCTAATCTTATTTAGCAAACTTTACTTACTAGATTTATAAATAAATGATCAAATCAGAATTGAGTACACATGGACAATTGCATATCCATAATTATAAAGTTTAAAATAGTTTGAAAACCAAAAGGGTTTTTGTTCATTTGCTTTAGTAGCAAGCTCAAACGGCAACCAGAACTCATGCAAGGCTGTTCACTAACTTTATTTACTTTGCTGAGTGTGAACAGCCCCACATTTTACTGCAGAAATATTAACATGTCTGATCTGTTGCCTCAGCCCCATTGGAAGTGTTATAAAATATAGTGTATGCACTTTATTACCTTGGAAAGAATGTAAAAAGTGTGATGTCAGTAACATATGCAATCTCAGGGTTTTTTAATGGGGTCCAAGGACTAGTATAGATTTATAAATAAATGTTCAAGTTGGAAGGTACCTAAGAGATAATTTGTGTGGTCTAACCTTCTTGTTTTATGAATGAGGACGCTGAGTCCAGAAAGGTGTAGTGAGCTGCCAAAGGTCTTACTACTCGGTTAGTAGCATAGATAGAAATAGACTCCAGTCCCCAGGTGCTCAATTCCTGGGCTCCTTCTACTCACAGCCTATAATGAGCTCTCCCAGGGGCTGGGATTTCTAAACAACTGAAATGGACTTGACTATGTTCTTTACTCAAGATTCATTGTTTCAGTGTGGAGGAGACACAAAACTATGCACATACCTACTTTTGAAGGAAACAGTGTCCCTTCTCTTTCCCTAAACTGATCCCTATAAAACTATTCTGTTAATCAGCACAAGGACAGTCACAATTACAATCTCCCTGGTTTGTTAGGCACCATTTCAAACATGAAAAAGGTGAAGTCCTAGACCTAATACTCCAATTTAACTTCATCTTTTGATGGGTTTCTATTAAAATCACTTCAGAATGCATATTAGTTTTCAATTAATCGCCAGGAATTTATTGGGCTTCTATGTGCCCAGGATGATGAATCAGTTGCTAAATCAGTGATTTTCAACCAGAGTCAATTTTGTCTTTCAGGGAATAATGGCAATGATTGAAAGCATATTGATCTGTCACAACTTGGGGCATGCTACTGGTGTTTAGTGGGTAGAGGCCAGGGATTCTACTAAACATCCCACAATGCATAGGATAACCCCTGGCCTAAAAGGTCAATAGTGTTAAGATCGAATGCTCTGGTACTAACTGTATACCCTTGTCTTCTTCAGAGATTCTATACTCTAATTGCAAAACGGCAACATAACCAACGTTCATGAAGTTAGGAAGAATAATTAAGTACTAAACTCAGTGGTATACTGATTTAGAGTCAGAAGACCAAAGTTCAAGCCCCACCCTGCCACTTATTGCCCCTGTGACCTTTGAAAAACCACGTAAGCACTTGGGGCCTCAGTTTCCTTATCTCAAAAACAAGGTTAATGATAACTAACCTACATATTTTATTGGGCTGCTGTGAGTATCAAAGAAGATAGTGTTTTCAAAAGTACTGTGAGAACTATAATGTGTTATATAGATATAATAGAAGTAATAAAAATAAATAGTGTTGCCATTTTGTCTTTCACAAAATACAGACAGACCAATGTGTTCTGCATCCATCAACCTAGCACTGAACTCATTGTAGAAGTATCCACCTTGGTCCCAGTAAACAACACTATCACCCACTGGTGACTCAAGTCAAGAGCAGCACATCCTCCTTAATCCTTTTCTTTCTTTCTCTTCCAATCATTCACTGGGGAATCTACATTTTTTTCTTTTCTAAAGGAGGTAAGTGCAGGTATAGAAATCTAAATATTCACTCACTGATGACTCACAGACTGGTGTCATGACTCTAATTATGCCATGTTGTCCTCCACCTTTCCTCGCATGTTGCCCTCCTGCTCCTTGAGCCTTCTTTCCTTATTCTTTGGGAGAAAATATCTTCCTGGATTCTCAGTAATAAGCCTTGTTTCCTGATACTTTACTGCCTTTGTTCTGGAAATAAATAGACTCAAAAGCAGGTGAACAGTTATCTTCAGAATGAAAATTAGGATGTAAGCAAAGGTGTGTGAGGTCCTCCTTGGAAGTCTAGTGGAGGAGCTCAGATCTTCAGAGTCTCAGAATACCTTTGGGGCATCTTTCTGGGAAGCATGAACTCCGTGGCCAAACCGAGAACGTCTGTCATATACATGGATGGTACCACAATTTACTACTTTGTGTGGGGTATTTTGCATTATGGACTTAGTATACAAACTCCTATTTATGTAAAAAAATTTACTATGGCTTAAAAATGTACTCTCCAGGAAATATTGTGTTTGTGAAATGATTTCTAATAGTGTATCAAAGACTCTCCTAATGCAATTAAGACATATTTTGATTTACAGACATGTGTTTTAAAGGCACATCTCTTCTAATGTAGCAAGTAATGCACATGAGGTAGAGAGGAAAAGGCAAATGGCAATCACTGCATTGATGGAAGAATTGTACAGGTGCAATTAGAAAAGAGAAGGAAAATTAATAGAAACCAAATTCACTTTTTAAATCCATAGTCTCTTTATTGTTTATAGCATAAAAATCTCACCCTATGATTTAATGTGAGTATAAATGAACACAGATAAACAATTTATTTTTATTTTCTTGTCCTTGATATTTTGGTCTCCATGGAAGTATAAACCTCAGCATGCAGAAGTTTTTAATGGAACATTTCTCACAAACTCCCAGTGTCACTCAATGGAATTTAAATAGTTATACTTGTACACAATTAAATTCTATTACTTGCTGGGTAATAGAACAACAAAAAAAAATTTTCGATTTTTTCTCCCCCGTGATACTCAGAAAAGTTGTATTTTTTCCGTGACACATACATTTCCACCCATTACATAGGGTCATGCATGTTCTGATTGACCCTACCCATAAAGCAAAGATGACAATCTTGTCTGGCGGTAGCAGTTGGCTCAGCCACAACCCACCATGATCCAAACTGGACACTTCCTTCTGGCTGTAAACACTAACTTGCCCTTTTCCGCTCAGGCCTTTCACCTCTTTAACACTAGCTTTCCCCAGGTATGAACACCAAAAAGTCTCCCGGTGGTGGGGATGGTTGAGGAGCAGATAAATGGAAACAAGATAGATCTAATTTTACACATTGTAAGGAAATCTGGGCTTGCTTGTGTGCTCTAAATTCTAACATGCTATAAACTAGGTTACTCTATTTGATTTTGGTATCAGTTCCTACAGCCTTATATTTCAGACTTGCCAGTTTCCTCCCTGATGTTCATGCTTAGGGGTTGGCGCTGATAACAGCAAAATCAGCAGATGCTTGCTGGGTTTTTAAGGAGGCTTACTCTGCAGAATCACATACGCTTGCCCCTTTAAAGTTCCGATAGACTTTCCAGGAAAAACCTCTTTCCAACCCAGAGAAAGCCCTTCTCAAGTCTTTCTTTCATTGAGCTCCATCTAATGGCAAGTCCACGCTTTTCCAAAGGAGGGGAATTCACCGTGTCCAGGTAAAGGGTAAACTCCTCAGGGGTCTGCAGGGAGCTGAGTTTGGGCTTTTCTCAGCAACCTTAGTAAGCCCTGGGGTTTATCATTTGCTGCATCAGGGTTTTACTGATTGGATTGATTTCAGTCCCCGTGCAGGGAAAGTCAATGAAACAACAAAGTGTATGTTTTCACTTAATCATATCACAAAGCAACACACCCCAGTGCATGGATCCAAGGAGCGTTTGGCGGCGGTTGGAGCCATCCCGCTGTTCTAAATGCCAAGGCAGATAAGAAAATTGCAGGCTTAAGACTGAAGACGGCAGGAAGCCTCGCTAGCAGTGCTTTTTACCGCATTACTTGGTAATACTGAGGTAATGCAGAAAATGCGTAGCGAAGGGCACACATATCAAGATGGAAATAGCAAGAGCAAAGATGTAATGTCCTGTTGGTCACTATGTGGCTTTAAGGGTGGAGAAACCACAGGAAGTGCCCTGAGGGTGTCATTCAGTGGCTGCTGGAGGCGCGCTCTGCTGAGTCACTGGCCTTGGCAGGGTGAGTTGGCTGGGGCCTTGCAGGCAGGTGGTAGAGGGAGAAAAAAAACCTGTTCTTAAACTCAGTAGCAAGTCCCTTTCCTAAGACTCACATTTTAATTTAGTCCAATCCCTTCTACCCTACATTTCTTATATTTGAGCCATGCAGGCAGACAATACTTATTTACTTATAAATGTCTTGAGTAATTACAAATTTTTTGGTCTTCAGGGGGAAGAAGGCTCTTCCCCCCTTCCCAGTTTCCCCTCTCCCCAAACATATACAGGCACATGCATACACATACACACATACACACACACGGCTGCCTGGGGAGTATTTATGGTTAAGGTTTGCAGAAATTAAAGAACCTAACACCAGAAATGATAATATAAATAAATGAGGGAAACTCCATCCTAGGTACCCAATTCTATCCATGTCTGTCTGACTAAGGGAATTCGATGTGCACAGACCCACCCTCGGCCCTTTGAGGCTGAGGCTGCCCTTTGAGGTGGGATGATCCATGAGGAAACTTTGCCAACTCCCCATCTTGTGCCTTTATACCAACTTGCTTAATTGGAAAGAGTTTCTATTCCATGAGTGAGTCAGGAAATATTTCTGCTGAAAGGCTGTGAAAGGTGGGAATGATACATCTGGAAGCAGCTGTCTGAGTTCCAGAACACCCATCAGGCTAGCTGGAGGTCCCTATGTTACCTCTTTGTTCCCGAAATGAGGTTGCTGCCGATAGCAGAGCCCCGCTTCTCAAAGGCATTGCATCTCGAGTGTCTTACTCTGTTTACTTACCCATGACCACTGAGGGTGAATGATTTTGCAAAAGATGATCTAAGGACGAAAGTGACTCTGAAAGGGAGGCAGGGAATGCAGTAACATACCTCCGTTTTAGTTCATTTAGCATCACCCCCTTACGCCAAACCAAACATTCCTCTGCTGTTTGCTTTGTCTTTTAGTCACAATTTGTTTGCTAGTAACAAATTCTTGTCCTGGACTGGCTTCTCTTCAAGGGTATAAAATGGCAGTGTCTGTAAGGAAATCTGAATTTACAGACTAGAAAATGCCTTCTGTGCTTTCGTCTCATGATCATGCTGCCTCTCCTGGAATGGCCAGATTGCTGACTGGGACGAGTTTGATAGCTCTGTGGGAAAGGATCCTTCATTTCTCTCACAACTTCGCTTCTTATCCTGCTACGGAAGGCAGACAAACTCACATGAATTCATTAAGCATGCATGCTACCTTACAGCCCTCACCCACACTGCATTTTAGGCCTGATGCTAATAACCTGGGTCTGTAATCCTCTTCCTTCCTTGAAACAGGAGAAGGTTCCTTTCATCAGTTCTTCTTATCCATCCACCCTCTGTAAAAATTTCGGATTGGTGGAGAAATAAAAAGTTCAGGACATTTAAGCCACATCATTCCTCAGGCAGGTAACTGCAGCGTTTCAATGGTACTTGGGTTTGCCTTTTGCTGTATTGTCAGGAATTCATTCAGCTGCAAGGAACAAAGTACTTTGAATGGTTTACATTCCTAAGAAAGGTCTCCCTTTGTATTTTATTGTCCCCAGTGGTGTCTCTTTGCCACCTCCAACTCTGAGAGAGTCTAGGAAGTTGACATTTTTAGCTCAGCACATTGTTACCTTGAACAAAATTAATGAGGAAAGGTTGGGGGTGGGGGGGATTGGGTTTGGGATAAGAAATCTGTTGCGACCGCTACAGTTCCAGCAGCTAACACTGTAAATTATACACAGTTGTTGAACAAGGTCCTACAATGTTCAGACAAGGCATGGTCAAATCCTAAAATTATAAGACATGGTTCGAAAGGAGGTATTAATCATTGTGGCAAAAATCTTCAGGCTAATATTCAGGCTCTGTTAGGAAAGAACAGCTGCTTCCTTGGCAGCCTGAGAAGCAATTCTCACCCCTTTAACTTCCACTTTCGTTCCTTTTTCCAGCCAACATGAGTGAGCAGAAGAGAGTCATGCTCAGAAGTCATTGGAGGTTGATGCTATAGGTGACGTTGCAGAGAGGCTGGTGCATAACTGAGTACATTGGGCTTGAAATGATGACACTTAGGCAGGGCTTGGCCACCAGTTAAACAGTATTTTATTTCTTCCTAGTTTTCCCATGCTGCTGGGGTTTTTGTTTATTTGTTTGTTTTTTAATAGGTTTTTAAAACCTCTGTTAGCCAGGCTATCTAAAGTTTTTGTTTTTCAAAGCTCTCTGTTCCTCATGAGAGGCATCAGAGGTTATCAACACTTTCTGGAGCAAGGGTGCTTCCCATGGTTTACAACATATTTGCTGTGGTATCACTTTGCTTCTATTGTGGCTGCAGCTTAGCATAAGATGGCCTCTTTTCTTTATTTATTTTCTCATAATGCTCCTGTCTTTTTGGAGGAAATTTACTCCTGAGCCAGGCTGATAGTTGGTAGCTGAGTAAGAGTCAGCTCACTCTGGGAATGTAGGCAATGGAACAATCTCAATCTCTTTCAAAACCAGCCAGGCATTGGCAGATAACCCGTATTTGTTAAGGGAGGGCAGGACAGTTCCATGATTCTAGTTAAAAGGTCAAGGCTACAACTTCAACTCATTCCACTGTCCTCACTTAACTGGGTGGTTTTATTATAGGCTGTCCTATCATAGGCATGACAGATTCAGGACATGGCCTCCCCTGGCCCTCTCCACTCTGTGTGGACATGGACACCCTGGAGCTCATCAGCACCCTAAGATTCTTAAGGGATCCCATGGCCAGGGTGCAGACCCAGAAATGAGGATGATACATGGGCAGGAGTGAACCCCTGACAACAACCATTTCTTCTAAGGGGAATTTCCCTTCTTGGCTGGTGATGACAGCATTTGATCATGGAGTGTGTAAAGAGCTTTCTGAAACATTCATTTTCCTACATGTTGACATTAAAAATCGGGTGTTTGTGAAAAAATATAAATCTGCTTCCAGTAGATGACTTTAGGATTTACATAGCTCAAAAAATGTAATTTCACATCTGTAGAAACCCACTACTCTGAGCCATTAAAATATTTTTCTTGGTATAGAAAAGATCTTTTTTTTTTTTAGAAAAGATCTTTTGAATGGAAACATTTTGCATAGTTCCTTATTTATGTATGAGAATCAGATATAGATGAAATGAAACAATAATCAACCCATTAGCAGATGGTAGTTTGTTACTACTCTATCTCAATTCATTTTCTTAAATTAGAATATTATCATCTTAGGATGGTATATTATTATACTGCTCAGAGTGTTATAAAAATGTACCATGGACTAGATAGCTTAAACAACAGAAATTGTTCCATGATTGTGGAGACTGGAAGTCTGGAATCAAGATGCTGGCAAGGTGGTTGTCTTCAAAGGCATCTCCTTGACTTGTACACGGCTGTCTGCTTCCTGGATCCTCACATCATCCATCTTCCCTCTGTACTTGTGTGTCCTAATTTCCTCTTTTTATAGAATACCACTCATACTAAATAAAGCTGCACTCCAGTGACCTCATTTTAACTTAATCACCTCTTTAAAGGCCTTATCTTCAAATACAGTTTCATTCTAAGATACTGAGGGATAGGATTCAGCATATTAATTGAGGGGGAGAGGTGGGGAGGCAGGCACAACTCAAACCATAACAGAAGGTTTAACAAGAAAAAATTTATTTTCAGAGTGTATGAATTTATTGAAGCATATCCTATTATTTTTTTAAGATTTTATTTATTATTTTCAGAGAGAGGGGAAGGGAGAGAGTCAGAGAAGGAGAGAGACATCAATGTATGGTTGCCGTTCACCTGTCTCCAGCTACAGACCTGCCTGGAGACCTGGCTTACAAATTGGTTATGTGCCCTGGCTGGGGAATCGAACCAGAGACCTTTGGGTTTGCAGGCAAGCACCTTATCCACTGTGCCACCAGCCAGGGCTGAAGCATATTCTATACTAGAAATGGGATGAACATTTCACATACATTATTTCATATATTTCCAATAGTGATCCTAAAAGGTAAATTATTAGAATCTTTATTTTATAAATGAGAAAATTCAAGTTTGCAAATGAATTAACTTTCCCAAAGCTAGAGAGAACAAATGATCAAAACCAAAATGGTAAAGGGCCTTCAGAAAGTGCATGTTATCATCAAGCTCTTCCACCACTCATCCGAGGTCACAGAGCTGGTGGCAGCAGATGCAGGCCTTCCAAACCCCAGTGCAGTATCCTATGGCCCAGATATGCAAATGATATTACACAAATGTCATTTTCACTACTGTGCTTATTAAAAATGAAGACATTGTTTCACCTTGTGTTCATTAAGCAGTTTTACTTGTCAAGGGGTAAAGAATATTTAAGAGGATTAGATCTTAATAACCATGATTGCTTTGCTTATTAACTTAGAACTATCCAAAGGACATATAGAGGTACATATACATATGATTTGCCTGGAACTGAGGGCTGTCCCAGGACATGGGAGTTTTTATGTTCAACCTGAGACAATCACAGTTTTAGAAACAGAAGCAGAAAATGCAGGAAACCGTCTCAGCCACCATGGAGTCAGGCCCTCTGGAGAACAGAATTACCAGTTGAGGTATAATGGCTAGAGACTTATGAGAGATTGAACATACAAACCAATAACGGCAAGACCACATATGAAAATAGACTTTTGACCCACAACCTGCAGTGACTCGCCCAGGAAATCAGCCCTTTACCTGCAATAAACCCCCCAGGAAACCGGCCTACTGGGAGCCACAAATGTAGGCAGCCAGATTGCTATCTCTGATGGCAACCCAGGAAGCTAAACAGTGACTTCTGTAACAATCAGCCCCAAATGAACAGGACTTGATTAATAACTGACAGCGTCCCTAATTTTTGTCCAACCAGAAAAAGTCAAATGTGTACCCTTAAGGAATCACTTAGAATGCCCTTCTTCTAGTTAGCTCACTTACAGCTTCCCCCTGCCAACAGCCTCCAATCAGGGCACACCTGAAACATTGTCTTTTCTCAACTATGCAGTTTCCTATTGCTCTATTGCCTTTAAGTCTCTGTCAAAACGCAAACAATACAGTCAGACTCTCACTACAGAAAGCTTGCCCTCTACGGTTATTCACGTCATTCTCTCCGTAGTGTTCCACCATTTCAGTGACTCAGCACTTGGCCTCTACCGATCTTACCTCCCTGCTGCCATGGAAAACGACCTCTATCACCTTCCTGTGTCAGACTTTTGTGTACTACCTTATTTTGCATCCTTCAGGTTCTCCTCTTTTCTAGCAGCTGCATCTCTCTTTTGATTAAACTCTCTGAGAGAGAGAGAGAGAGAGAATCTGACTGCACCATGCACCCAGTGCTTAAGGAGCATCCTTATTATTCATTCAAAAAACAGTGCGTGGTGCCCTGGCCAGTGTGGCTCAGTTGGTTGGAGCATTGTCCCATGAACCAAAATGTCATGGGTTAAATTCCTGGTAAGGGCACATGCCTAGGTTGTGGATCAAAGTTTCTCTCACACATTGATGTTTCTCTCCCTCCTTTACCCTCTCTCTAAAATCAATAAGCATGTACTGGAGTGAGCATTTAAAAAAAAAGAAAAGGAAAAGAAATAAAATGAAAAGAAAGGAAAAAAGAAAAAGGTCTGTGATTATGGCTCCACTTGGAGTATGCTTTTTATAAAATGGGTTGATAACAATAACTAATAAGGGTTATGCCTGAAAAAGACATTTGATTCTTCCTATAATGATATATTTACATATGAATATGTGAAGCTCACTTGGCTTTCTTGAACAGAAATTTTTACAAATTTGATTCCAAGTGAACATGGCATTCTTTCATTATCTGGAATGGTTCCTTGCATAAGAAGCATTTTTAAGTTGCTATTCATATGTAATTATATACATTATTTTCTTCACAAAAGGAACCAAAAAATGGCTACCTTTGAATTCATTTGTTATAAAGTTTTTCAGGAATATTTAGTTAATCTTGACCTGTATTCATTCATTCATCATTTATTCCTCATATTTACCGAGTACTATCTTTAGGCACAATAGGACTATTTATCTTGAATAGATAGTCTGATTTCCAAAGCAAAATTTTTATGCTTACCCTGGCTGATGTGGCTCAGTGGATTGGTTCTGGCCTATGAACCCAAAGGTCGCTGATTCAATTTCCCAGTCAGGACACATAACCAGGTTGCAAGCCAGGCTTCCAGCCAGGTCCTGGAGGCAGGTTATGCGCAACGAAACATTGATGCTTCTCTCCCTTTCTTCCTCTCTCCCTGCCCTTCTCTCTGAAAATAATTAATAATATCTTTTTTTTAAAAAAAAGAAATATTTAAAAAAAAATTGTGCCTAAATCCCCAAATTACTGCGGATACATCAGTAGATAAGTATTCAGAGAAACATAATTTCAATATCGAAAGGTCATTAGGTTCAAAAGCTTCAGTTTTAGGAGCTAGGCTTCATTGTTTACAGAGCTGAGAAGGACTCCTCATTTGTAGCACATGACTAACACAGAGTAGTAGAGTGATGAGTTCCAGAGGCAAGGGAGAGCCGTCGGAGTGTTGCCTCTTCTATATCCCACCCGTCACTTTGCAAATGCTACTGTCTCTTCCAGAATCCTGAGCTAGAATAGCCAGTGTCTTTCCCACATAGCATCCTCAGCCACATGCTGCATCCCTGACCCCATCCTCATTGTTGCCAATTTAGGAAAATTCCTTTATCTCTTAGTTCACCTGAGGCAGGGTTCATCTCTGACTCAGACACAGAGTTGGCTGGCACAGAAAACAGAGTTCTTCACCTAATCTGACTCAACCTAATCACATGTATCTTAATAAGACAACCCACCTTAGTTCTTTGTTATTGATCCCACTCTGTGTTTTCTAGACTAAAGTAAGTAGATTTGGATGAGCACTTTTTTAAAAATATGGTAACAGTCTCATCCAAAAGAGATTCTAAATATCATCTCCAAATGTGGGCCCTGGGCAGTCACCGTGTCCTGAGTTCTGCCCGTGTCACTTGCCCGTAGGGAGAAAGCCATTTCTCAATGTGTCTGTGTGTCCTCAGACTTTCTATTTTGAGCCCTCACCATTTCATTAACTCCATTCCTGGAGGGCTCTCCAGTATTGGGGCCCTAAATGTTCAACCTTAAGCCCTTATCCATTTCTGTCCAGCTTCTGTGATTTACGAGACACATGTTCACTAGCTAGTTAGATCCTTAGGTTTATTTCAAACTCAAAATAAGCTTAGCTTCCTTACCTACTATTTCAAGTTAGCATCAGGTTTTAATCTTATCATTATTTATCTGTCTTGAATGACAGATCCCATCTATCCCCATTTCTAATCTCTATCCATTACTTCTAACCAGGAGAAATAGAATCTCAGTCTTTTCTTTCGAAAAGTATCCATTTTCATCTGGGTCTCCCACCAAATTCCTCCATGAAAGAGGCCTTTAAATCTTAGCTCATCTTCAGAACAGAAAGGCCCTTAATGAGTAACCAAACTTATGTAAGCAGCTTCACGGTTACACAAGTTCTACTTGGTGACTCATCCATTAGGAAACGCTAAGATGCCATTTTCTGGAACCCCATACCTCCCACTTGTTTTACAATAGCAAAACTATTTTTCACTGACTATAAATGCAACAGATACGGTTTCCATCAAGGGGAAAAAAAAGAGTAACTGACTCAAATCAATTACCCCTAAGATTAATACTGGAAAAATCTCACTGCTTCAATTTTACAAGTGCCCTGCTTGCTTCACAAAACACATGAGTGTGGCTGGTTCCCACAGGGGTTTTTAAAGTTATGGTCCACATGTAACCTGTAGCAAAAATAAATAATTAAATAAATAAATAATTAAAGCCATCATACCACAATTCAAGAGAAGTAAGAAGTTACTTCAGAATAGATTAGAAGGTCCCTGGTTGACATCATTAGACAGGCATTGCACCTCATTCAGGGTACAGGGTTTTAATTTACCCATAACAATTCTATATACTTTGTAGATATATTTTTATTAGAAAATTTATTTCCTTAATTTCTTACATTTTTGAAATCATTTTGATCAAAGAACATTCTGTATCATTATGTTATTTTGTTAAGAAAGATTAGAGGATTTGTGTTCTGATAAGATAACATAACCAGTTGGCCAGTCAGAAATGATTCTATGTCCATCACTGTCAACTGTGACAAGTTTTCATGCCAAAGGACAACCATGAGCATCTGTGGTGACAGTAGTAAAGAAAGTATGTGGTATGCAGAGGGTTAGGGCATGCCTTTTTTAAAGATTTTATTCACTATTTTTAGAGAGAAGGGCAGGGAGGGAAGAAGAAAGGGAAAGAAACATCAATGTATGGTTGCCTTTCACCTTCCTCCAGCTACAGACCTATCTGGAGACCTGGCTTGCAACCTGGTTATGGTGCCCTAACTGGGAATTGAACCAGCAACCTTTGGGTTTGTAGGCTATCCACTGAGCCACCAGCCAGGGCCTAGGGTATGCCTTTTAATGATACATTACATAAGTAGTTCTCTTATTTCTGCTACAATATATTATAGCTGATCAGCAATACAATCAGAATAATTCTTTAGTTCTACTAGAGGAAGTAGTAGTACTAATCCATTGGGTTTACTGCCAGTTTAGCATTTGAATCTTCATTCTTTGGAAACATGGTATAAATCAAACTGCTTATAACTGAAGATAAAGGTACATGGTCTATGAAAGTTCAGACATAGCACATAGTTTAAATTCTCTTTCTTCTGTTCTTTTTCAAACTTATGATTTCCCCTTTACAGTTAAAAAATTGTATTTCATGAGAAAGCAATACACTCTAATGGGTAGTATTGGGACAACTGTTTTCCATGTTATAAAATAATAATAAGAAAAAGTAGAGCACCCTGGCTGGTGTGGCTCAATGGATTGATTGCTAGCCTGTGAACCAAGAGGTTGCTGGTTTGATTCCTGGTCAGAGCACATACCTGGGTTGTGGGCCACATTCCCAGTTGGGGTGTGTGAGAGGCAACACAAGAGGCAACTGATTGATATCTCTCTCGAACATCATTGATGTTTCTTTACCTCTCTTTCTCCCTCCCTTCCCCAATCTCTAAAAATAAATAAGTAACAATTTTTTAAAAAGAGGAAAAAAAAAAAAGAAAAGGTGCCAAATGCCTATTACATGCCACAAACAATAAACAACCCCAAGTAGACTAAAGAGTTAAATGAAGAAAAAAATTACAAATATTTTAGAATGCTATAATTAGATTATCTTTATAAAGTTGAAATAAAGAAGAATTTTTTGGATAAAAGAAATGCAAACCATGAAGGAAAATATTGATAAATTTAACTACATTAAACACAAGAGCTTTTTCTCCTTGCCTCCCTTCCTCCTAGCCCCCTTTTCCCTTCCATCCATCCCTTCCTTTCATACTAATGCATCCCAGAAGTTGTTAGGATCAGAGGTCTGAGATAGGAAGGTCTGTCTTGCAAAGGTGATAACCTCTCAGAGATGTTTTGCAGATTCTTGTAGAAGGTGCATCTGGTTACCTAGTTGTTGGCAGCCAGACAAGGTCAGTAGATTCTTTTATATGAGAACTGAGCATGTAGATAAGTTTATTAAAGATAATGGGAGCCAGGTTTCTCAAAGTTGAAGGAAGAAGTTACAATTATAGAAAGGGGGATAGCTAAACTAAACCTTGTAGTTTGCAATATGGAAAGAAGATGGTAAAATAAATAGATGCTTATATTTGTGTGTATGTAGATGTGTGTGTGTCTCTCTCCCTCTGTGTAAATACCAAGGTCTGCCCAGAAAGTATCCAGCCACACAATATGCAAGATAGAAACATTTCTTAAAGAAGATACAAGGTACAAGAAATGTTAGGACAATGAAGCTTCAGTCCCTTTCAAAGCAGGCATCTTTGGCCCTCCCACAGTTCTTCCTGCCTCTCTTCCACTGTTCAAAACATTTTGCAAAATCCTTTGTTGGAATTACACCATGAGCTGCCCCGTTGTATTTTCCTGAATCTCATCTATGGTCTGAACTCTCTTCCCTTTCAAAGGTGATTTTAGGTTTGGGAAAAGCCAGAAGTTGCAGGGAGACATATCTGGGTTGTAGGGGGCTGAGTAACTTGGGTGTCCTGCTGTCTCACAAAAAAAACAGCACAAGTTGTGATGCATGAGTGGATGCATTGTCATGATGAAAGTGCTGATCAGTTGCCCATAGCTGTAACCTTTTGAATCATCCAGATAGTTTTCATGGAGGAATGTTCAAGCTTCATGCAAAATATAATGCAGATTTGTTGCTCTACTTGCACCACATTTTTTTTTTATATATATATTTTATTTCATTATTTTTAGAAGGAGGGGAAGGGAGAGAGGCAGAGAGGGAGAGAGACATCAATGTATGGTTGCTTTTCACCTGCCTCCAGCCACAGACCTGACTGGAGACCTGGTTTGCAACCTGGTTATGTGCCCTGGCTGGGGAATCGAACCTGTGACCTTTGGGTTTGCAGGCCGGCACCTTATCCACTGTGCTACCAGCCAGGGCTACTTGCACCACATTTTGAGTGTGATGGCCACACAGCACACATGCTCTTTCAATGGCATCTACCATCTCCACTGACTAGTACAGTGAAGTTGTCATTTTTCATGTATGCACATTCCAGTCCACTCTCCTTGGCTGCACAAACCGTTCTCATTATATTAACAATGGTTGGACTTTTTCTTATCAGACCTTATATATTTATTTTCCCAATTACAATAAGCACACCGGTATCCACATCTTAGTTTATAAATACCACTCACCGTTAAAAAGAACTGGGATTATTGGAGAAATGTCTGATTTCAGGGTTGGTTTAGGGGAATTATAATGTTAGTCCCATTGAGCTAGGAAGTAAGGAAGAACTCAATGAATGATACACACATAAAAAAGACTAAGAAGCTAGCTTGAAAGGTCTCCTCTTGGTTAAACTTGAAACAATTTAAGCATCCAATAAATAATGGTAATTATGAATTATAGTCTACTGATTTAAATTGGAGTCTATGAGTCCATACTAATATAAATAAATAAATGGATAAATAAAAAGAAGAGAAAATTTCTTCTAGTGCTTTCTACAATAATATGACACCTAATTAAGGATGAAATTAAAATATCATTTTTTAGCCCTGGCTGGTGGCACAGTGGATTAAGGCATTGGCCTGCAAACCCAAGGGTCGCTGGTTTGATTCCCCAGCCAGGGCACATAATCAGGTTGCAAGCCAGGTCTCCAGCCAGGTCCATAGCTGGAGGCTGGTGAAAGGCAACCGTACAATGATGTCTCTTTCCCGCTCTGCCTCTCTCCCTTTCTCTCTCTCTGAGAATAATAAATAAAATCTTAAATATATATATGTGTATATATATATATATATAATTTTTAAGCAAACATAAAGTAAGCAAAACACATAGGAGGTAAAAGTTTGATGAAGAATAGGATATTTACATAGCATCAAGATATCTTTTACAAAATGTCTATTAAATACAAAGGAAATAGAGTACATTTATAGTAGAGAAAGCTGGTAACATCAGGTTAATCAACTGACCAAAGTTAGCACAACCAGGAATGGGACAGTTAAAATCATGTCCCAACTAATAGGATGCAGAGAGAAGAGCACAGCATCAATTCTATGATCACTTACCCTAGAATACTGATCACTTCCACAACATTTACAAGAACTCTTAAAGAAGCATTGTCATGTATCGGAAAACATAATTGCCAATGATACCTCAGACAAGGGTCTGATCTCCAAAATATATAAAGAACTAATGCGACTCAACACCAGGGAGACAGACAGCCCAACTAAAAAATGGGCAAAGGACCTGAACAGACAACTCACTGAGGAAGATATACAAAGGGCCCAGAGGCATATGAAAGAATGCTCAACATCACTAGTCATCAAAGAGATGCAAATTAAAACCACAATAAGATACCATCTCACACCTGTCAGAATGACAATCATCAGCAAATCAACAAACAACAAGTGTTGGCAAGGATGCGGGGCAAAGGGAACTCTCATACACTGTTGGTGGGAATGTAGGCTGGTGCAGCCACTGTGGAAAACAATATGGGGTTTCCTTAAAAAACTAAAAATGGAACTGCCTTTTGATCCAGCAATTCCACTACTTGGACTATACCCAAAGAAGCCTGAAACACCAATTCATAAGAACCTATGCACACCTATGTTCATAGCGGCACTATTTACAATAGCCAAGTGCTGGAAACAGCCTAAGCATCCATCAGTGGATGATTGGATCAAAAAACTTTGGTACATTTACACAATGGAATTCTATATAGCAGAAAGAAAGAAGGAACTTGTACCCTTTGCAACAACATGGATGGAACTGGAGAGTATTATGCTTAGTGAAATAAGCCAGTCAGTGAAGGACAAATATCATATGATCTCACCCATCATGGGACAATAATGAACAAAACTAACAACAAGCAAAACAGAACCAAGTATATGAATACAAGAAATAGGCCTTCAATGGTCAGGGGAGAAGGGGTTGGGGGGAGGAGGGAGGAGGGAGGCAGAGGCAAGAAAGGGGAGCAGCTTAGACAAGAACCTAGTATAAGGGAACCATGGACATGGCCAGCAGGGGGGATTGACTTTGGGGGGAATGGGTGGGTGGGGAGGGGGACAGAGGGGAGCAAAAAGGGGATGGATGTAATACAACAACAATAAAATTAAAAAAAAAATAGAAGCATTGTCAAATTTTTTTGGTTTCAGGGCCCTTTACACATTCAAAATTATTGAAGACCCCGAAGAGCTTTTGATTTTGATATTATTGATACTTATAGGATTAAAAATCCAAACTAAGAGGTTTAAAAATATTTTACTAATTAATTTATAGTAATAATAAACTCATTACATATTAGCATAAATACCATATTTTAATTAAAATAATTATAAGACATTATATTATATTTTTTGAAATTTAAAAATGTTTGGCTTAATAGAAAACAGATAAATTCTCTGTTTTTTTTTAAGATTTACATTTATTTTTAGAGAGAGAGGAACAGAGAGAGAAAAAGAGATAGAAAAACATCTATGTGGGAGAGAAACATGGGTCAATTGTCTCTTGCCCGTTCCCTGACTAGGAACCAAATCCTGCAACTCAGGCACGTGCCTTGACCAGGATTCGAGTCAGCAACCTTTCTTTTTTTTTTTTTTTTTTTTTTTTTTAAGATTTTATTTCATTATTTTTAGAAAGAGGGGAAGGGAGAGAGGCAAAGAGGGAGAGAGACATCAATGTATGGTTACATTTCACCTGCCTCCAGCCACAGACCTGACTGGAGACCTGGTTTGCAACCTGGTCATGTGCCCTGGCTGGGGAATCGAACCTGTGACCTTTGGGTTCGCAGGCCAGCGCCTTATCCACTGTGCTACCAGCCAGGGCTAGCAACCTTTCACTTTACGGGATGATGCCCAACCAACTGAACCGCACTGGTCAGGGCTATATTCTCTGTTTATGTTATTTTTTTGTTTTGTTTTGTTTTGTTTGTTTGTTTTATGTTACTGCTTTGTGTTATTTAGGTTCAAATATATGAAGAAAGTCTGGCCTAGAAAAAACACATACATACATACTTGGAAAAGGAAACGGTACTTTAATGGCCTTTTCATATAATTGTAATATTCTCTGGTACTCTACACAAACTTGACAAGTGGCAGTTTCCTAAAGATCATCACTAAAGTCTTCTTACTCTATTACATTAAAAGTTATTGGTCTATCTTGGACTATAACAGATTTTTTTTACCCATTCATAGTTTTTTAACATAGTGCATTAATCACTTGAAAAATACTAGTTCACTGAGATGTGCAAGTTTTCAAAATGTTGATACTTTTCATTATACAATATCAAATACACACATCAGTTTATATGTTACCAACTTAATCAGAAAATGTTAAGCATTTGGGAGCTGTTTCTTTTAATGTGCAGATAAAAGTTCTCTAAACTTCTAAATTTTGTCTAAAAGGTTGAAATTGAATTTTATTATTGGCAATAAATATTGCCTAGCCCACCACAGGGCAAAGGTCATATTCAGTAAAGAGAAAGAGAAAAGTCATTAAACTTAAAAAAACATTATCCCTTTACCCGTTTAGTACAGCTTCCATTTATATCCTAGTTGATTTTGATATAGGTGTCATCTAGGCCAGCTTTAAGCCTCAGCTATGCTTGATCCTCTCAAGCCCATGAACTCTTTGATGCAACCTTTCTAGAGAGTAAACTTCTCAGCCCTGCTTGTGTAGAACACAGGTACTCACCCAACTATGAAGGGACATGGGGGTTCACATGCTCCTTATACATAATTTTACTACCTCTCTTCTGATTTGTCAGCCTCACTTCCCATGAATTGGTGAATGCCGTTTCTAAGACTCCCCACAGTTCTGCTAAATAAAATGACCTGCTTCTTCCCAGCCATTTCCCTCTGCCTCTTAGACACTGGATTTCAACTTTCTCTAATCTACCTGAAAGTCAGTTATCCCTTAACTTCATTTATTCATCTTCCTAAAATGTGTTGATATTCCTTATCTCCTGTCATCTATTCTCTTTTCTTGTTTTAGCATATTTCTTTTTTTTTAAATTTTGTTTCATTATTTTTAGAAAGAGGGGAAGGGAGAGAGGCAGAGAGGAAGAGAGACATCAATGTATGGTTGCTTTTCACCTGCCTCCAGCCACAGACCTGACTGGAGACCTGGTTTCCAACCTTGTTATGCGCCTTGGCTGGGGAATCAAACCTGCGACCTTTGGGTTTGCAGGCTGGCGCCTTTACCACTGTGCTACCAGCCAGGGCCTCTGTTTTTTTTAAATTTAATTTTATTGTTGTTTTATTACATCCATCTCCATTTTCCTTCCCTCTGTATATTCTTTTTTCTTTTTTTTTTTTTACCATTATTTTAATGAATTTTGGAGGGAGAGGATAGAGAGCAATATAAGTGCTTAATATTGTGTTTAACCAGAAGTCAAGGTTACTGTATGAAGAATAAAATTTTCAACTTTGTCTTTCTCTTCGCTGGGAACAAGCAACATCCAAGACTATCTTATCTTCGAATCATATCTTAGATTCCTCCCATAGAGTAAAGAACATAGCTCATCTTTCTTTGACAGTGAAATTGTAAACTTCCTGCTTGGTGGTAAAAGATAACAGAAGTCTTAAGTATAAAAGTTATTTTTGTGTGTGTTAATTTCCCTGGTGGATTAAGTTCATGTTGGAGTGTGCTCATTTTGCCCACTTTTTAATTGGGATACTTTTTTTAATTACAATTTTTTTTTTTTAGCCCTGGCTGGTGTGGCTCAGTGTATTGAGCACCGGCCTGCAAACCCAAGTGACACTGGTTTAATTCCCGGTCAGGGCACATACCCAGGTTGCAAGCCAGGTCTTCAGCCAGCTTCTCAGCTGGGGGCAGATGAAAGGCAACCATACACTGATGTTTCTCTCCTTTTCTCCCTCTATTCCCCTCTCTTTTAAAGTAATAAATAAAATCTTTAAAAAATTTTTTTTTATTTTTATTTATCTTTTTTAAAGATTTTATTTCATAAAATTTTTTTAATGTCTATAGCTTGGTTTAAAAATTTTTATTATATATACACATGCTCACAAGATCTGTCCCAAAAGTATCAAGCCATGTACTGTTTTAATTATATTGACATTGTCTCTATACTTTTGTGATAGGCCTTCTCACGTGTGTGTGTGTGTGTGTGTGTGTGTGTGGTGTGTAATTAGTGCTTTTCTGGTATCACCTCTAAGAAATCTTTGCCTTCCAAGTTTCCAAAGATATTCTTGTATGCTTTCTGCTAGAAGCTTTATAATTTGAGCCTTTACATTTAGGACTATAACCATCTTGAATTCATTTTTATGTAAGGTGTAAAGTAGAGATTGAATTTGTTTCCTTCCATATATTTATTATACTTTTTCAAGCTCCATTTGCTTTAAGTGTTTTTACCTATTGAATTGTCTTGATACCTTTGTAGAAAATCAATTGACTTTCTATGTATGAGGTCTATCTCCCAACTTTCTAATCTGTTGCATCAATTTATCTGGTTATACTTATAAGAATTCCACAGTGTGTTTATTACTGTAACTTTATAATGTCTTCCAATCACCTGGAATTTGTGAGTCCTCCAAATTTTTGTGCAATGATGCTGAATTCATATTGGAGTCAGTATCTTTAAAAACATTAGTGTTTTTTGATTGAGATTATATTTAACATAGAGATCAATTTGGGGAAATTGATATTGTAACAATATTGCATCTGCTAATCCGTAAACGTTCTGTATCTTTCCATTTATTTAGACTTTTTAATTTATTTCAGCATTATTTATAGTTCTCAATGTAAAGGTGTTACATGTCATATATTAGGTTTATTCCAAAATATTTTACGTATTTAGTGCCATGATTTAAAAATTAGATCCTAATTGTTTCCTGCAAGTACATAAAAATAAAATTGTTTTGGAATACTGACCTCATATCCTATGACCTTTGTAAATTCACTTACTAGCCTTAGCAGTATTTTTAGATTCCTTGGGATTTTCTATATTAGCAATCATGTCATGTGAGAATAATGATGGTTTTACTTTTTTCTTTCCATTTATTATGATATTTTACTTAGTTTCTATGCCTTGTTGGAGGGCTTTCCAACATTGGCACCATTGACCAGTTGGGCCTGTCGTGTGTATAGTAAAAGATATTTACTTAGCTTCCTTGGTCTCTGCTCCCTAAGTACCCATAGCAAACACCTCCCTCATCTCTGCCCTTCTAGGTAACTTCCAGGCAGGGGAAACTAGTGAAGTCTTTAGGAGGCAGAAACTGTGAGAGAGCAGGAAAAGAAGGGTAGGAAAAACGCATGAGCTTGGGAGACTGAAGACAAGAAACAGAGGAAAAGAGATAAGAGAAGTGCTCAAGAAACAGCAACCTAGCCAGCATCATGGGAGCAAAGTGTTCAAGGACAGGAGCTGTGGTTACATATGGGATGGTAACTTGGGAAAAGTTTCTGAAGGTTCAGAAATGCCAAAATTATGAAGTTTAGATTGTTTTCTTTAGGCCAATTGTTTTTCTTTTTCTTTTTTTTTCTCCTTCCTTCTTCCCTTCCTATTTTAATCCCTTCCTCTCTTTCTCTTATTTTTTCCCCAGCATTGGAGCAAAACTTTAAATAAATCAAATTGAATGTTACTGGGCTGAACTAGTATTGAAAATAGATGAAATCAGAGAAGCTTCATCAAATGTATTCTGCTGGGAAGAACCCTGGAAGCTTGGAACTTGCCACATGATTGATATTCCAATGGCCGTTCTGTAGCACCCCTAGGGTATTTTGAAATACAGATACAATTGGCAATCTTAGGTAATGGAGAGTCATTCATGAATTTCTGAGCTGAGAAGGCAAGTCTTTTCTTAGCTGGGAGCCTTGAGAAAGTTACATTACGTCTCTAGGGTTCATTTTCTCTTTTGAGAAAACTCCTTCCAAAGAGTTTGTAGAAACGAGGAACAAAGTACTTGGCCTGGTGCCTAATGTGTAGGTGCTCAAATAGATGTAATTGCAAAGTTAATGATCATGACAATGACAATAGAAACAGAGGGTGTCACCCGGCACCATCACCAAGTTCCAAATTCCCCAACTCATGAGATTTTTATTTGCAGTTGGATTCTTGGCTGACTCACTATGAGGTTCAGAAAACCTGACACTGTAGCCACCATGAGGCATTGCTGCCCCTCTACCTGTGTACCTGTGGCTTGTCTTGGATCTCCAGGGAACCCATTTATACCCAAGCTCTTCTGAGAACTGAGGCTGATTCTCTGCTGTGGCTCTGTGTCCCTGGCATGCCACCAACACTGGGTGAAGTAGGCATTGAAAATACACTGACAGATCAGCCTGTCAAGTAAATATATAAAAATGCTAGCAAAGGTTTACACACACACACACACACACACACGTTTGGAAAGGTAAAGCCAACTTTTAGATATGTTGATGTCTTCACAGGGTGGCTTGGGTGCGCTGCCAATGCCATCTGCTCTAGAGTGGAAGGTCTGCTTAATAGGCAAAAGCAGCTGCCAGCTTACGCTCCGATGAACTCGTTTTGTTCCCTCCGGGGTGGCCTGATGTAACCACCCTTTCTAGGTAAAGAGGATTCTATCTCCATTTGACAATAAATCCTCAACTTGATGAGAGGTCATGTCAGCCTGGCTGACTAAGTCACAGCAGGGTGGAATTTTTATAACTTGGTCCTCCCTTGAAAAGGCCAATATGTTGTTGATTGCCCAGGCGGGTGAATCCAGGTTAGTCTGGTGTGGAATATGATTGTCTCAGGACCATTGAGGTGAGGAAGGGTAGTATTTCTGGAACACTAACACATGTGGCTTTTTCCCTGATATTTTGAGATGCAGTACAGCACTGTGGCTAACTCCCCAGGAAGGAATTTCGGGAAAGGTGAAGGCGGAGGTGGGCTTGGAAAGAAGAGGGAGTGAAATGTATTGAGAGAAAAGATTTTCCATTTTTGGAAAATTAAGATTTGGAAAAAAAAAAAAAGAAGAATTCCTTACAGAAGACAATTTTTAAAATCTCTTCCTTTCACCTGACAATGTGGACTAAGAGTTGAAATTTTTTTTCAACTGACACTTTTTGGGAATTTGGTCTGAAATTAAAGTACCTCAATGCTAATTGCTCTGTAGTAGGCAACTTTGGCAAATTGCTTAATAATAACAGCAAATACAATGTAGTTGCTAGGTATTTGGAAATACATAAGTACCTAAATACAGAGAAAACGGACTCAATTAAACATTTGTACCCATTTCTTCCCAGTATAGTCTCTCTTTTAGAAAGCAATTAAAATTATATAGCATAAAAATCTATCTTATTGGTATTTGACAATACTGCATAGAATTTTTTTTGTTATTTAAAATATTTATGTATATTTGTAAGTTAATTATGATTTATTGTACAATTAACCCATGTTCATTTTGGAAAATTAAAAATATATATAGAGAAAGAAAGACAGTAAATAGTCCGAGCTGGAGAAGATTACTATAGTTAGCCCTGAGCCATAGGCAAGTGTTTTGCTTTCAAAAGCTTTATTTCCTTTTCTTTCAAATGGAGATAGTAATAACATTTTCCTTATAGGACTGTTACAGCTAGTTCATACAAGTGTGAAATATTTTTCATAGTTCTTCACCTATTATACCACATATTTATAATTTTATATTACTTTTAAACAGAATAAGCCAATTTTTACAAATTGTTTTATAACCTGCTTTTTTTTCCCCTGAAAAATATCATGAATAGTTTTTATTATTTTTAATGACTGCCTACCACATGCTTAGCATGTGTCTAGTCTCTGGAAGTCCAGCACAATGTCTAACCCAATGCATACAGGGACCCGGCTCTGAGTACATATATTCATTTCCTTTTCCCAGTAGGCCTATAATAAGGGGATGAATATACTTCATCTTACACATGAGGAATAGAGGCTTGGAGGGTGAGTCCTGCCTGAGTCAGATGGCTAGTCTATGGTGGACCATGGATTTGAATGTAAGCACAGGGTCAGACTCTAAAGACAATGCTCTTCCTGTGAAACTCTGTGGCTCCCTCCTCACTGATGAAAGCAGAGGATCACAACTCTTCATCCCATAAAGAACTGTACTCCAGTTGGTACTGTGAGCTTGGGAGACTTCATTAAGCCCACCCCTCGCCCCCGGCCCCCCGCATCCCCCCACCCCCTGCTCCCCCCCAAAAAAACTAAAAAAACGAAGCAGATAAAAAAAAAGCTGGATAAAAAAAAAAAAAAATTAGTCAAAGGAATCAAGACTTCTTATAATGGCTTGACTCTCACCAGAAAGAATGGCTTTTGAAAATTTGACTCCCAGTTAATTAGTACCTTAGTTAAGGTACTATGAACTAGCAGAGATCAGTTAGGGATAGTGAAAATGTTGGAGGAAATTAAATAAATTCTCATTAAGCCTGAGGTCAGCCCTGAATGTCACAGAAGCAAGGTTCATCACCAGCAGGCCTATTTCTGCTTTCAAATTGTTAATCTTCAGATGCCAGCTCCTTCCCCACCCCTCTCTTGTACCTCCCAGGTTTTCATCAGTATATATATATATATATATATATATATATATATATATATATAATATCCATCTGCATTGTTTTAATGTTTTCCCCCATTATGCCCATATTCCTTGTATAAACTAAAACATGAGCTAGCTAGCTAAGTAACCTTTAGTAAATACATAGAATCTTACACTATGGTATAACTTAAAAAGTAAAATGCAAAAAACAAGTTTCAGAATAGTATACAGGATGTGACTTCAAATGTGTTATAAAAAGTATTTCAATATGCATAAAATATGTCTGGACTGAGACAGTGGCTCTCAGAGGGCGGAAGGGATGAAGGGTCAGAGAGTGGTGGGGTTCAGGAGATGTTTGCTTTTCAGAGGTTTTAAAGACTTAGACACGCCAAGTGGCATTCTACAGGTGACCAGATGCCACTTAGGAAGCTCATGCTTTGTGTGTGATTTAAGGTACTGAGCTCTTCATCTGTTTACTAAAGGTTTACTTTAGTTACAGGTCACTGAGATGCTTAATAAAATAAATCACAAATTTGCTTTACACACCAGGGGTCCACACTCAGATTGGCTATACCTTCCACCAAGGAGTCTAATACATTTTCCATGCACTAATGTGTTACTCTTTTCAGGTTGATACTAACCTTAAAAGAGTAACACATTTCTGTTGGGCCCTGGCAGTGCTGATTTTTCTGTAAACAGTTGTCACTATCATCGGGCAAAGATGTCTTGTAGAGTCAGTGTCCTGTCAATACCCAACAAAAACGAGCTAAGTGATTCAATGACTGATCACAGTTGAAAGCAGAATCAGTAAATCTCTGTAACGTTTGGCTTGCCAAGCAGAGCTCCCTGGCACAGCACACGTCAGAGAGAGCACTTCCCTGTCACACCATTCACTCTGCACTCTCGACTATCTTCTTCTTGTCCAACTTCCCCCCACCCCCCATGATCATACTGCAGTCTCTGGTGAAATTTAAGAAAGACTAAAAATCAAGGACACCTGTTGTAGTTGGAAATGACAGTGTTGTCTGTGTGATACTGACCATTGAGCATGACAGCAGCATAAGGCAACCCAGTCAAGGTCTGCTTCAGTAGAAGTGCCTCCTTTGTTTGGAAGAAAAATGCCAGGAGAACCTCAGATCCTAGTCTGTTGTTGCAGGCTTGTTTGTTTTTGCAGAAAGAATTTTTTTTTCTTTTGCCTGTCTTTACACACACACACACACACACACACACACACACACACACACACGGCTAGACTAGCAATTGAAAAAGTCAAGTAGGGGAATCATAAATTAACATATTTAAATATTTTGTTTCAGCTTAAAATACAGATGCCTGTTTTTCAAAGGCTAATGTAAGGCAAAGGCTTAATTTGGGTGATGACACGCTGTTTGGAGTTGTGTTGTTGCCTCTTTGGAGTAAACCCTGTGCAATTTCCAGGTTGGATTACTTTAAAGTGGAATTGGAACTCCAGGATACTTGTGAAACAGTCTGAGCATAGATCCTGTCTAGATTTTTACAATCTTTCCCCAAAGAGTTAACTCACCCATATATAATCCCACAGCAACATTTTTAGTGACTTGTTTTTATTCTTTCTGAAGCATTCTCTGGAGTATTCATAGAAAAAAAAAGGGGACCCTCATTTCATGTTATTTCAACATAATCAAAATAACAAGTACCACTAGCATTGACTGGGTTGGGGACAAAAATCCAACTGATCTTGGATAGTGAGCAGACCAGCTAGAGGGCCAAAGCGGGTAGGTGACAGGGAAGTAGCCATAATCAGTGCCTGTTTAGCCATGGAGGACATCGGTCAACAGTTCTTAATTCTAGGAGAAGGTGAGGGGTAGGTTAGTTCATGAAACATCTGCTAGTTAGTTGTTAATCCCATTTAGCAGCATAACCCCTTTGTCAGATGTTACACAGAAGGGCAGACTATCTGACAAGAGTGAAGGTGTTCTGCAGACGTTATCTCCTCTGTGTTCTTCTTATTCCCCTGTGGTGGCTCTTTAAGAACATCTGGAATGCCTAGGGCTGGGTGAAGCACAACATAAAACCTTTGGTAGATTCCAATCCTGGCATAGTAAAATGATAAACTGAGACCTAAAGATATAACAATCAGAACTCCGTTTTTCTGGTTCCTAAGCTTAAACTTAGCTACATTTTCCATCTTTTAGTTCTCAGGCAACTTAAGAATGCCCAGAGTAGGGCCTTTCTGCCATCTGATTATCTGTCTCTGTGCTGCAGCCCAAAGGGCAAGAAGGATCTTAGTGGAACCTGTTCAGCATGGCCCTTCCTCTCAGTATCTGTTGGGCCAGGCATGACATTCATTCTGACCTTGCTTCAAGACTGTTATTTTTCAACATTTTTTTATGGGTCAAAGATTTTCATTGCTAAGTACACAGTCCTTGCATTTGCCTTCAAATTGCCCCCAGGGGAGGTAACATCTGATCCAGGCTCTGTCAGGAGAAAGGGGAGTGGAGTGGAAGGCATTCTAGGCAGAGCAAATCTCAAATGCAAAGGCCTTGACTTGACTTGAACTCGTACAGTCTGTCAGAAGGGGAAGATGTGAGCAGGGACCAGAATCATGAAGGACCTCTACCTATGCTAGAGTCTGGATTTATACTGAAGGCAGTGAAAGTCATTAAGAATTGCAGGCAGGGTAATTAATGACATGACTCGATTTGTGATTTAGAGGGATCACCCTTTCAACCCCAGAAAAGAGCAAGTGGTGAGAGATGGGACTGAAAGCAAGAAGACTGGAGAGAAGTTGGCTACAGTGATTCAGGGGAAATATGCTAGAGACCCGAACAAAGGTACTGACACATGGACACATGGATTCAAGGCATTAGAAGTGCCTTTATTTAGAATACTTTTCTTTTCTTTTTCTTTCTGGCTGGAGACCTGGCTTGCAACCTGGTTATGTGCCCTGGCTGGGAATTGAACCAGTGACCTTTGGGTTCGCAGGCTGGCGCCTTATCCACTGTGCCACCAGCCAGGGCTACAATACTTTTCAATGCTGAACAGTAAGTTAGATTAAAGTGGCAAAAACAATTGGGGGCTGGGCATGAGACAGAGTGCAGATTTCACATGTAATCAAGCCTCAGATTCAAGTGAAAATATTCCAGAACTTTTAGTTTTCCTATCAGGGCTAACAACTATAGAGCTGGACACAGCACAGCTCCCAGTGGTGCCACTGGCATAAACCACAATGTACCCGAAACCCCTTCAAGTTGTGCAATGTTAGCACCCTGCTCCTTATGGTTGCACAAATGAAAGTTTTCAGACAGCCTACACAGCTTCTTGAAAAATGTTACATGGGGTATTTAAACCCTACTAAATAGAAGCAGTAGGGGAAGGAAAGATGACTAACGGTAGCTTTTAGAATCTACTGCAAGACTGACACAGTTCCTGCTTCACACAGGTGCTGAGAGAGGAGAGGAGTGCAGATGGCAGGAGGCCCTCAGGCAGTTGGGGAAGGACACGCGGAGGTCGTGTAAAGCACTTGGCAACAGAACAGGCTCTGGCTGAACTTCCACCAATATCAGGCACCTTTGGAACATGATAACCAGCCCCATCAAGGATCCCTGGTCATAATGCCCAAGTCAAGATCTCAGGCTATAGACTGCGGAAGACCTTGCAATAGTGTCCACAGTACCAAGCCCCTCAGTAGCATCTGCACCCACACACCAGGAGGCATTTTCTTTTCATTCTATGTTGGGAACGGCTGATTCATGCATGTTCCTTTGCTTTGAATTAGCCAATAAGAATGGTAAGTTTTCTAGAGTGGGGCCTTTCTTTGTTCATTATTCATGATGCATATGAAATGCTATATAAAGAAGTAAATAAATGTGTGTAATTATCCTTCACTATTCACGCAAATTTCAACACAAATTGGAAGTCTCTAAGACATGAAAATTGCAAATAAAAATGACACACAAGCAGTGCCTACCATGTAGTAGATGCTTCATGAATGTTCACTGACATCACAAATGGCTTATGTTAACCAAGCTCTTCTACATGTATGATCTCATCTGATCTTAGCAAATCTGTGAAGTAGGTGTCATTATCTTGGTTTTATAGAAGAGAAAATAGAAGTGCAAAAAGGTTAACTGACTTAAATGCTCAAGGTCACACAGCAATAAATGGTGTAGGTGGAACATTAATCGAGATCTTTGCTACTATTCATCACTTGACAGCTGTTAGTTTGCAAAATTCTAATTTAAAAGAAACTACCCTGGCTGGTGTGGCTCAGTGGATTGGTGCTAGCCTGCGCACCCACAGGTCACTGGTTCAATTCCCAGCCAGGGCACATAACCAGGTTGTAAGCCAGGTTGTAAGCCAAGTCCATAGCTGGAGGCAGGTGAAAAGCAACCATACATTGAGGTTTCTCTCCCCTTCTTCCTCCCTCCCTCCCTTTCTCTCTGAAAATAATGAATAAAAAACCAACAAACAAACAAACAAAACCTACTGGGGCATCCTTTGATAAAAAGAAAACCAAGTCAAATGTATATTTTGTAAGTCACATTTTTGCTATTATTTTAAAGTTTCTTAGAATGGGGCTCTCATCTTGTAAATGCATAAATTCCTAGTTTATCCTCATTTTGAAAATGGAGTATCTGAGGCACATAAAAGATATACAAATGGTTGGTGGTCGGTCACAAAAGGAAAAAAGCGGAACACACACACACATGTATCTATGTATATGTATATACATGCATGCATATACACACATATGTGTGTACACACATATATGTATACACACAGAGACACATGTATACATTCTATTAATATCTACTTCTCTCATATTGAGCTAGGAGATAGCATGTTTTACTTCTTTAATCTGTCCAATTCAAGAGTAAAAGATTTATTTTCTAAATTTGGAAATATAATTGGTTGGGTTAACTTGATATATGATGAAGTAGAAATTGGTTTATAGAGGAATGAAAACCCAAAAGTCACAAGTATTGAAAATTGTAGATAGAAAGGTCACAATCATCAGAGTTCCCAGGTTTGTTCTTTGTAAAAACTGAAGCAGTTGATCTCAGTGGTGAGAGAAGTTGATCTCAGAAAGTCTCATTTTTCAGAGGTACCCTGGAGAGTGGGGCTCGGACCTTGTGTGGTGTTTCAGATTCCCATCTCTCCTATCTTCATGGGGGCTTCATGAGCCAAAGACAGCTCTAAATTTCCCCTTCTTTGGTGGGGATCCCCATGGCTTCCACTGAAGATTGTGCTCTTGGTTCTTGTCCTAAATTGTTGTTGAGCTTTGCACACTTTGTGTGCTCTCTCTCCTGATATTTTTTTAGGTAAGGGTGAACAGAAGCCCAAGGATCAGCTGTTGGCTGCAGAACAGAGATGTTTAGTTTCCATCAAGATCAAAGGTGAACATAAATCAAAAGTAAGGATAGCACCCTCACCTTCAGGGGCTTTCAGACAATAAGCCAGAACGTATAATTATATCAGCAGACACTGTTCAGGAGACTTTGTTTAAAGAAATGCATTGTCCTAATTTGATCAACCTAGTCCTTATTAACTGGTGGAAGGGTCACATCACGGACATTGGGCAGTGGACCTGAGCAGTGTGATTTAAGGTGGTTTTTTAAAAAAATTTCAGACCTCAACCTTGTCTTTAGTTAAACTTTGTTCATTCAACCTTATCTGAATTCAGAGCTCTTTTCCTCAATTTATCTCAAGTGCCTCGAGGAAACTGATCGAATGTCAATTTTAAAATAAAAGGGGAATTTGCTTAGTATTTTAGTTAATAAAAGAGGCCCAATAATACCCATATATACACTTGATGCATGCATAAAATATTGGTTGGAGAGGCACTGTTTTCCCCAGAGGACAAACTACAAATCCACAATGGTGTTTACTGAAGGGCACTATATTTAGAAAAGGCAAGTCTGATGGAGCCTGGCTTTGAGAGAGCTGTTTGATCCTCCCTTTCACTGCTACGTGGTGGAAAGGGCCTTGGCGAGCCCTAGGTCCTGAGAAATCACCACCAGGGCTTCCACCGCACGAACCTCCGCTCCTGTGACCAAACATAGCCCTGCCTCTTCAGGAAGGTTTGCATAAAAGGGATTGATTTTCATTTCATTCTGCAAATAAACTCACCAAGCGAACCTGGCAGAAAGGAAGAGAATAAGAAGGAAAAGAAGTTCTTAGGCAGTCTGGCCAGCTTCCAAACCCTTCAGGCTGACAGCACAACTGGCTTAATCTGCCTCTTTAGAGTTGCTGAAGGCATGCTTAACTTCCAAGGCCAGCAACCTGGTTAAAAAAAAACAACAACTCCTAAAACCCCAAACAAGCTATTAGGCTCAAAATATTCTGTATTTGAAAATGGTAGTCCCTCTTTTATAAACTATAAATAAAAAACTATATTTTTTATTGGTTGCAATGCATGACTTCTCTAAGAAAGAGTTATATTTGCGTCCTTCACTAAGTGATTAAATTAAAACTATTGGAGATAAAAAGATATCCCTCTTTAAAATGAAAATCATCAAGATGGTTCTGAAGTAAATGGCAATTATTTATTTGCTGACCATTTACAAAGGGATAGAATTGATCTTGGTTTAATTACAAAGATAAAGACCAAGGAGACATAGTCACTGTTCTCAGGGATTCACAGCCTAGCAAGAGAAGTACAAATTCATGACTACGTAAAGGTATATATTTTAATTTTTATACAGTATTATAAGTATTATATAAAAAGTGTGGGCAAGACATTGCAGAAGCAAATAAAAAGAAGGCAATGCATTTGGTCCAAGGTGCAGCAGAAGTTTGTTATAGCTCCACATGCATATTAACTGTAAACTGGGCATTAAGAGCTACTACTATCCACCAACACCTCAAGAGTAAGGCTAAGGCTGAATGCGGACACATTGTACGGTGCTCTCAACAGTAAGGCCAGCTCTGTTCAGAAGGCGGCTGGACCAGAGACAGGATTCCTTGGCCGCTACCATCTAGTCCAAGCTGCATCAGCTCTCACCAGGACTAGAACACCAAGTCCTAACTGGTCATCTTGTTTCATTTCTCACCCTTCTATAAAAGTCTTTCCTGCACAGAACCTCAAGATGTATCCTTTTAGTATGATGATCCTTTCCTTAACACATATTTACAGAGCACCTGATATATGTCAGGCACTCCGCTAGACACTTTGAATAGATAAATAAACAAAAGAGACAGAAACCATGTCCTTGTTGAGCTTATTTTCTAGCAGCAAGAGACAGCAACATGATGATAAATATAAATAAGTTGTATTTTTTATAATTTAGCAGAGGCAGGGTATCAGAAGTGATGGAGTGGGAACAGGTTGAAACTTTAAATGGGGAGTGGGTCAAGGCAGACCTCACTGAGAAATTGACATTTGAGCAAAATCTTAAAGAACGGGGAAGAGGTAGCCATGTGGGTAATTGGAGAAGAGTATTACAGGCAGTGGGAACAGCCCATGTAAATAGCAAAAGTAAAAGAGAAAAAAAGCCATTGTAGTTGGAGCAGAGAGCAAGGGAGAGAGAAGTTAGGATGAATCAGAGATGTAATGGGGTTAATCTCATGAAGGATTTGTGTGGGTCTTCTAATGAGTCTGGCTTTTACTCTGTGGGAAATGGGTTTTGAGCCTTGACTTATTCCTCAAAAAGAAACAATATGGCTGCTGTGTGGAGGACAAACTGTAGGGAGAAGGCTGAAACAGGAAGAAAGGCTGGGAGGCTGCAACAGTCACCCATGAAGGAGAAGACTGGGGCTGCAAGCAGGCGAATAAACAGATGAAATGGTGAGGAGAGGGGGAATGGGAAGTTGTTGAATAATAACTGCTAAAGTACACTATCCACAGATAGAATCCAAACTAATTTTCCTGGTCCGTGTTCTTTAGTCTAAATATTTTATGAAAGCTTCCTGAAAATAAACACAACAATACCTTAGAATGACCACAGTGATTAGACTAGACTTCCTAATAAAAACTGTGTGTAAAATTTATCATTTATTTATGTTGACAATGGTGGAGAATTTGGGAAGGTGCCTGTGGTAGCCAGCCTCCAAGGTGGCCCCCAGTGATCATTCCCTTTTAGTGTTCACACTCCCGCATGGCACCTCCACCACTGGGATAGAAATGATGGTCTGTGACTGCCAAAGCTAGGTCATAAAGGCATCTGGTTTCTGTTTCACCCTCTCTCAGATCTTTCGCTCTGGGTAAGCCAGGTGCCATGTTAGGAAGACACACAAGCAGCCATATGGAGAGGCCCATGTGGTCAAGAACTGAGACTTCCTACCAACTGCTAGTAAGGAACCGCAGGAAGAAGCCATTGTGAAAGTAGCTTCTCTAGCTCCTTCTAAGCTTTCATATATTTTCATCCCCCTCTAACACTTTCATTGCAACCTCATGAGAGTTTCAAAGCCAGACCACTTTAGCTGAGCATCTTCCAAATCCCTGACCCACAAAAGTCATGTGAAATAATATTTCTTATTTTAAGTTATAAAATGATATGTTATGCAGCAATTGATAGCGAATACAGTGCCATATGGAATGTTTTGAAAGTACTGTCTTCCCTCAAATCCTAGAGTGCTAAAATTAGTTTCATTCATCTGACCTCTCAATGTACAATTTAATTTCCATTTGAAAACATTTCTGAGTTCTGGGCATTTTACCGCTTTATCACAGAGATTAGTGATTCAGAAGCTGAGCTTTGGAATTAACAGACTTAGTTAAATCGCTGTCCTGCACCACTCATTAACACTAGGACTTTAAGGAAGATTGTGCCTTAATTTCTTGTTAGAGAAGTGATTATAACAAAAATGTAACCAAAAAGACTGATGTAAGGATTAATTACGTAATATAGTAAAAAAATCACATTTCTGGCTCTTAAATACTACTGATGATGATGATAGTGATGATATGATGATGAGGATGAGGAGGATGGAGGAGGCAGGGGAGAGGAGACTGAATCTCCTTGTTTCCAACTTGCAGGTAAATCCTTTATGAGGTAAAAGAAGCTTTCTATACAATGTTCTAAGTTATTATCCTTTACTTCTTCCTGTACATGTGTAATTACATCCATAATAAACATTATTTAATTTTGCAACATAGATATTTCTGTAATTTCTTCACTCCTTTTTCTATAGCCCACAATAAAACAAGTATGTTATATGATAAAAGTACATACTACTCAGCCAATTAAGGCACAATTTTAGCAATAAATTTAATTTTGATGATTACTTATATTTATTTCTATTATTTACTTTTTAAGTAAATAACCTATTACTTAAAATAAGTAAGTAACCTATTATTATATCTATAATGAAAATGCATAAATTGTTCAACTCTTTGTGGAGACATATAACTATATCTTTGGCCATATATCTGAAAATTTTGTGGGGTAAATTAAATATCCATAACAGAATTAATTTTAAAAGTTATATAGAGTTTGCTTTATTTAGAAGATTAGGCTCTGTTTCCATTTCATGGCAAATGTAACTTTGGTTTTCCTTTTCTCTTGGAACTTGACAAATGAGAAAAGACCTATTTGTAGTGTAAACCTAGTCACAGGGAGCTGTTATCTTGGTGCCTTCATTGTTCTAAATTTTATCAAGTTTAAAGTATTTGGATTGAACTAAATGACTATATAGCCATTCTTTTTTCAGATTTCTACTCCTTGTCCAACAGGGGGACTCATAGATTCAGTCTCCTCTCCCCTGCCCCCTCCCCAAAAAGCAACCAAAGATGTAAAGCTTGGCTGAGCCTTTGTTTCTAAGTGACTAGTCTTAAAGGTGAACTCTCTTGCCATTTCTATATCTTTAGAATATCTTAGGTTAGTAAGTTAAAAAATTCACTAGATGGTTCCAAGTAGATCTAAACTTATTCCCAAGATGCCTCTTTTCATGACAGCAGCACTGGACGCACTCTGGACAACAATGGAGGGCCCTGTATGTTGAGCAACATTTTAAGCAACTGATGGATTTTACTTCTTTTAATCCTCACCTTGGCCCTGTTAGCTATTGTTATTTTCAGTTTACAGAGTTGCCCCATATCCCATTAAGTGTACCTACATTCTCCACTCACCAAAGGGAGAGCTGTCTTACTTTCTCCATGGAGTCATCAACATTGCCTTCTTCCTACCAACAACAGTGGGAGCTGAACTTCAAACTGTGCAATTCTTCAAAGTGAGAACTGAGTAAAACACACCATTCATAGCAAAGGGGTACATGTGGCCTAGAAGTTCATATTGAGAGGTGCAACACTTGGTTTAGAAGTTGTCAAATCCAGGGCTCTCCACCCTCCGTTCCCACCACACACACAATGCATACATACACAAGGCATTTGCTTCAGCCATTTTAAATAACTTATGTTTGACTGCATACTACTATGTTATAAATGAAACATATTTTATGTTCTTTGGCTTTTTAAAAACCTCAGGCCTCACACTAAAAGTCGATCAGGTGAATGAATCATTTAATAGAAGGTAGGTCAAAAATAATAGATCTGACAAGATCAGGATCAGTGGGTGCCTAGATAAGGGTTTCTTGTGACTATTTGATTTATCTGAGGTTGTTGATACTCATTAAAAATTTCCCATGGAAACAATATCTAAAGTACATGACTGGTTTCAAAAAGGGCTTGTTTCAAGCAGTCTCATGAAAGGGGATATATGTTTACAGGGACTAAAATGGGAGCACATTCAAGTCAGGCAGGTGTTTGACTGGGGAATGCAAACCCATCTTTTCCAAAGAGGATCTGGAAATTTTTATTGAAATGTTTTCAGCAAAATAAACTGTTACTAGGAAAACATCTTGGTATAAATATAAGAAGGGTCTGCAGGTCTGAAATGCACCTGCCTGATTTCTCCTTCCTTTGTAATCCCACTAAGCCCGGAAGCTCAGCAGTGAAAGTCAGATGTCCTTGTGCCCTCTTTCCCAGTCAGATTTCTCACTTAAAGTAAACAGTCTTTCTTGACTAATGACCCCTACTTTTAAAAACTACACATTCAGAAACCCCTTTTGTCCCAGGATGCTCTTGCATGATACAGTGGGCCAGTCTACAGAGATCAAAGAGCTGTGTTGGAGACAGTGACTGATTTAATAAAGTGTTGTGAAATATGCCACAGAAGCCTGTTTTGAATTTACCTCAATAACTACTGAGTTGAATTATAAGCAAAAGTCATTGTTTTAGGATTTATTCATTTTAAATTTGTATTATTTGATAACAATGTATAGCATTTGGAAGTTTATCTTTACATTATTTTTTAAAGTTTGTTACTTTATAAAGTTAATGAGAAAATGGGAATGGTTTGCTAACTTTTGAGTGCGAAGTGTTTCTGAGGACTTTGGGTATGACCATTTATAAACAATATATTATTCATACCAATGGATCACAATACTTTAATGCATTCATTATAAATCATTTAAAGTTATTCATTGAAAGAAAATTCTCCCTAAATAATTTTGTTAGCTTCTCTCTAGTTATCCAAAAATAATAATTATACTATTAACTGATTGATTTAATACTATAAACACAATAGTATTTACAGGGTTCCTACCTTCATTAAATAGTCAACAAAGATTTGTTATGTGCCTGTGGTATGGCTAACTGTGTTATCGGCACTGGGGTTGATATTGGAGAAGAAAAGTGAAAAAGAGAAAAAGAAAGAAAGAAAAGCAAATTTCTGCCTGTATGGAGATTGTATTTTCCTAGATGTTGGAATTAAAACAATAAACTACTCATACCTTCAGTGTTTAAATTCTGGTGGGAAAGATGAGCACTAAATCAAGACAACAATTTTATAAAGGTAATTGGATTGTAATGTAATGAGACATACAGGGTGATGGGATATATAGTCATCTTAAATCCCACTAAAGACAATGTCATGGAAGATCTCCTGAGGAAATGAGATTAAACTAAAACAGGAAGGGTAATAATCCAGGTATTTAAAAGCTGGGGGACGCACAGAAGAGTTTTTCAGATAGATTGATAAGCCAAGGCAGGGAATAATTTGCTGCTGGAGTGTGTGTGTGTGTGTGTGTATGTGTGTGTGTGTGTGTGAGAGAGAGAGAGAGAGAGAGAGAGAGAGAGAGAGAGGCTGCTATGACCAGAGTTTACTATAAGCAGCCCAGAGTCACAGGTGAGAGCAAGGTCATGTATGGTTTGGACTTTAAGTTCTAAGGAAGGGAGTGGCAACACTAATTAATATTTGCAAAAGCATCATTCTGACAACTTGAGAATGGGTGGCAGAGGGGGAAAATAGGAGCAGGGAGAGCAGTTTGGGCACTGTGTGAAAATGGTGAAGGTTTGGACAGTGGTTGTGGCTTAGGAGATGGAGATTAGGCAATGATTTCAGGATATATTTTAGAGGTTGATTTGAGAGAACTTCTTTAAGAATGGGATGGGAATGAGCAGAGTAAAAGGAAGGAACTGTGTCTCAGTTGATGGAATATTGAGATGAAAGAGACTGGAATAGAACTCAGTTTAGCTTGGAAAAGGGAAGGGTATTGTGAATAACCACTGAGTACACTTCTTGACATGTTATAGCTATGATGTTTATTTGACATCCACATGAAAATGTCATAAAGCCTATGTGATATATCAGTGATTTTCAACCTTCTTCATCTCAGGCACACATAAACTCATTACTAAAAGTCTGTGGCACACCAAAAACTATATTTTTTGTTGATCTGACAAAAATAGATATGATTTGTATTCATTCATACATGATTACTGTATGAATGGTTACTGTGTTGGCTGTTGTTAGTTTTTTTTATTTGACAATCTAAAGGAAAAGAGGTCAGTGACCCTGACTAAGTAGTCAGGTAGTGCATGTTTTAAAAATTCTTGCAGCACACTAGTGTGCTATGACGCAAGGGTTGAAAATCTCTGGGATATATGAGTTTGGAATTAGGGACAATATCTAGGGTGAAGGCATAATGTTGGCACCACCAGCAAATGTGAAAAGCTTAAAACTATAGGCCAGGATGAGATCACCTGAGACTATGGATAATAAGGGAACAGTTAGTCAACACATTTTTTTATTGTGACTCCCTCTGTACAAGGCATAATGCTTAGTCATTGTGGGCAAACAGATATGTAAGTCAAAGCTCATTATTTTTATACTCAAGATATTTAAATTCTGGGTGTGAGAAAAAAACATGAAAGTGAAATTAAATGTTAAAAAAAGGGATACTTTATTAATTCAGGGAGGAATTACTATGGACATTGAGAATGAGTCACTTTGTCATGGTGATGGTAGTCTAAGACCATAAATGGGGGACTGACCAAGGTTCAGGGGAGACTGTGAATCCTTCAAAAATAGATGGCTTATATATATGCACCTACTTTTTTTCTAAGAGGGATAATTGTCAAATTGAAATTGTTAAATTCTTTAAGGGTTTTGTGAATCATAAAAGATTAGAAATGCTGACATAGGCATCAATTTAATCATGGTCTTAAAAAGATTGGTTAAACTGTAGAAGTACAGAGGACAATAAAAGATATTTCTGGAAGTGGGGAGAGTGCAAGATATAAGCATAGAAACAATATGAGAAAGAAAAAAAATGCTTGGAAATGGTTTTAGACTTGTGTGATTGAGGTGGGCATTAATATAGAACACTGAAGAAACCAAAGCTGGAAAATAGGAGAAGCCTGAAATGCAGGACCAACTTAAAAACAAACTGGACTTTCTCTTATAGACCATGAGGATTTGATGTAATTTTTAAAATATTGAGCATCTGATACATCTATAAAACAATGTGTGGTACCTGATTGCAGGGATGGGGATAGGAGATGCATATACAGGGGGAGAGAGTGAAAATTTCAACATAGAATAACAATAGTTAGCAATAGTTAACATTTAACATTTGTTCCATGCTTACTATGGGTCAGGCCCTGTGCTAAGTGCTCTAAATGGATTATACAATTTAATCCTCGCCACCCTATTGAGGTGAACCCTGTTGAGTAAAGGGAAATTAAATTACTTGTCCTCAGTTACACAGCTAGGAAAAATGGAGTCATTATTCTATCTCCTCTAGTGCCTAAGCTCTGGGACACTCTGTTGACCACCAGGAATATCAGGTCTTCCTGCCACAGTCAGAGGTGGCCATGACACCATGCTTCTGATTCCAGCCAGGAGTATGGACCCTCTGGAGTTCACAAAGTAGTATGTGAAGTGACAAAGTAAATACTGAGTATTTTAATAAACTATCAACTTTATTTCAAGATTTGAAAAATATACATGAAAACAGAATGGGTATTCATGGTTGTAAAATTCACATGAATTTTAATGAACATGTTTTATAACATGCATTCAGAAAAGCAAATGATCCTAAACATATAATTCTATATACTTTAACAATGTGAACACATCCATGGGGTCAGCACTGAGGTGAAGAACATTCCAGCACTGAGGAGCCCCCACTGCCCATTCTTTGACACCATCCCCAAGAGTAAACACTCTCTTGACTTCCAACACTAATGATTAGTTCGTCTTGTTTCATATTTTTATGTAAATAGAATTATGCAGTATGTTCTCTCTGCAGCTGTCTTCATTTTCCAAACATGACATTTATGAGATTCATCTATATTATTGCATGTGGCAGTAGTTTGTTCACATTAGTTTCTAAGGTAAAACATAATACCAGAACATAATTATTTGTTTTTTTGGAGAATAAACCTCCATTTTTTGAGAAAACAATTAGTCTCCTTTTCTCTTTGATGACAAAGTTTGAGCAGCACAGAAACAAGCACTGAATTTGGGGTCAGGAGAAATGAATTCTGATCCTCTTCTGCTATTCATAGCTGTGTGATCCACATCAACAAAACAAGGAAGCAAAGTTAACTGTTCTCTTTGGTCTGTGCCAGTATGAGTTGTCTTTGCTTCAGTTCTAAGAAGAATAGGCTTCACCCAAGAAAAGTTTATAGAGGAAATAAAATTTTTCCAAAATTTTCTCCATTATAAAAGGAAAACATATTAATTGTGACAGCTTAAACAACACCTGATGGCATAAAGGAATATTTAATAACAATTGCTCAATCTTACTTCCCCACATGTACAAATATAATGTTAGTTTGGTGTTTATACTATACTTCCAAATATTTTCTGTTGATACAACTATCTGTTCACTTAATGGGCTTTATTATTGTTGTTTTTGAAATGCAATCACACTAATACACTTTATTTTGTAATTTCCTTTTTTTCCACAGGAATTCTTTCGGATTGGAATACATGTTCCTGTTTATTTAATATCTGCAGAATTAATTTCTGTCCAATGTGGTATAGCATCCATGCACTGTAATCAATCAACCACTCCTCAACTGATTGATATTTAGGTAGTTTCTAATTTTTGCTATCATAACATGCTGCAATAAACATCCTTTTGCATATATTAGTAAACTCTAATGTTTTTATTCTGCATGGTAGATAAACTGTGAGATTGTTTCCTTGCTTAATTTTCATCTCAGTATTTGAGTTTTGAGCAGATTTGAAGCAAGAAAAGAAACAAGATCTTAAACAATTTACGTAATTATTGAAAATATTTATAGAAAATAGAAAGCTGAAAAAATAAAATATTGAGTATACCCTTAAAAGTTCATGCTTGAAATTGCTGAATTCTGAAATCAGAAATGTGGAAGAAATATTTTCCCAAGTAACAAAACAGAAACATGATTTTACAGCCCAAAATGCAATATCAAGAATAAAAAGGCCTATAAAGGAACCATGGACATGGACAACAGGTGGGATTGATTTTGGGGGGAATGGGTGGGTGGGGAGGGGGACAGAGGGGAGCAAAAAGGGGATGATGTAATACAACAACAATAAAATTAAAAAAAAAAAGAAAAGAATAAAAAGGCCAAGAAAAAGTTTATTTTCTAAAATCACAGAAGTAATTCATTTTTGTTATTCTGCAGATAGGCCGCTGAGTTGACTGGTTTAAATTCTGTGTCAACCCCCACCTGAAAAAACTTAAGAGTAGTTTGTTAAAGCCTACTGAGATATCTTTCCTGACCTGCTATCCCAGGCCACGGAGACATCCTTCCCCACACCCCTCTCAGGACCTTGCCTCCTGCAACCTAGGGCAGCAGGCAGCTGGCTTGCATGAGAGGAACAAACATGTAAAGTTAGGCTCTTCAAATTGGTCAGTATTACACAGAGGAAGATGTATTCGTTCTGTCAGTGTTTTACTGAGGTGAGTCTGGAAGGGATAGTTTTCCTTTACCCGGTAAGATCTGAAACACCAAAACCTCCCTTGCTCTCTCAAAAGAGAAACAGATGAAAACTATCATTAAGAGGAAGAAGTAGAGGGATGGGGTGGGGAAAGGGAGAACAAAATGCCTAGGAGACCACTGAATGAAGGAAAGAGACGTGGGGGACCAGAGAGAGGAACCCCTTCATACACATCCTGACTCCCAGGGAAAGTAAAAAAACATGTTATGCACCACCTCTGCCCTCTGTGTGCAGGCTTGAGTGTCAAAGTTTTATTTCTGGTGGTGAACTGTTCCTTCCTGTCCTTCCAAGTTTTAAGGGCATAGCTAAGGGGTTGTGCCTCACACACAGGGCACGATTCTACAGCAGCGTGCTCTTCTTTGTACCAAAAGATAGTGCTACTTATTCATCTTTGTGGTACATGCTGTTTTCTATTCACAGAGATAGTTTTACACTAATCCTGCCACTAGTTTCCGTGGATTCCATAGTGACCAGCTGGTCCCATGTGCAGGCAGCTGGTTAAGACTGTGGAACGGCTAATTGGCCCAGCAGTGGGAATGAGTCTGTGACCTCCACCTCATGGACTGAGTGCTTAATCATCAGTCATCAACTGAGTGCAGGCTTTAGTCACTCAGAGCTGGCTAGTAGGGCTCCAGCACTGATTAATTGTGACAAGTCATGCAGGGCGCACTTAACCGCAACTTTTAATCCACAACATGAGAATAATAATTACTCTCTCAAGTGTTTCTGAGAAGGTCAGAAGAGCTAAAATATTTAAAGCATTTACCACATTAAATAAATCAACACTCTTTGGCACCCTCAGGCAAAAAATAAATAATACGGTGCCCTTTCTTTGGATGCAATTTTTGGTGTGCCTACCTAAGAAGTAGCTGGTCATAGCTGGTCACACTCTGAGCATGAAGCCCTGGCCAACAGAAAAGCCTTCTTCACATCAATGTGTGAAAATATGTGGGCACGTATTTATGGAAAGCCTTACACAAAAGTTAAAACAATCAGAGAATACCTCCAATTAATTGTATCCCACAGAATCTTTATCTGACTCCTAGTTTGAGTCAGAGTTTACATATATCTCTTCATTTCTAGTCTAGTTAGCTACCTCTGATAAAATATTTTTCCTTGTGAATGATATATTTGTTTATCATCCTGTGTCATTGGCAGAGACTGGAAATATAACCACACGCTTTTACTGGTTGGTAGACAATCTGGTCTTCATTTTAAATTCATTCTTAATTTCTTTAACCATGTTCAAATTTTCCATACTATGATTTCATCTCACAAAACATTCAGAGAATGCCAAGAAACTTTCTATGCACAGATAAAAATAATGACACTGAGTCATTTCCCTTGTTGCTGTTTGAATTCCCATATAAAGTTATCTACCCAATATACCTTGCCTGGTCTACCAAGAGTGTCTGCTTAACATGGGTTAATGCTTGTGACATTAGTCACTGATAATTGCTCAAGAGTTGAGATCAGGTAGGCAGGCAATCACTGAGCTCATCTGTAAAAAAAAAAGTGACTATATTCACAGTAAGGAATAAAAGGCTCCAAGGCTACCAAAGGAGTGCAAATTATTTAAACAGAATTGAGAATATTTCATAGTAACATATACAGCCCGGAACTCTGAAAATGCCAGAGGGCAGACAGTTTGGGCTAATTGTTTTGCTTTACACTTCAATGGGTCATTTTTTTTCTATTTGAAATTTTTTTAAACAAAAATAAATTTTGATAGAATCTGTCCTACTATAAATTTTCTGCTTGTTTTATTTTTAGGTAGACCTTATGGTTTGAATAAAACCTGACAGTTTGAAAATTGATTTTATTTGAAAAAGACTTCCTGACAAATTTTTTCCTACACTGGCATTCATTAAGATAGAAAACAGAAAAGGAGCCACAAAGATATTTTGGAGGTAAGTACCTCTTTTAGGATAACCTCTCTCTTTGTCTTCTGGGGAGCTGGGCTAGGGGTGTGGTCTCTGGAAGAAGCAAGACTCCAGAAGTAGATTTCCAGAAGTTGGGTGTTAAGCAATTAGGCACTGTAGCCAAGGGCATCTGACCTTCCGACACGTAGCACTTTGCCAAATGCAGGGGGAAACTACTGAAATCTGTTCAAGTTGTCATGACAGACAGGGCCATATGGAAAGTGATGGAAAAATTCCTCCTTAGTCTGGGATTGCCTGATGGGCAGAAACTCTGCCTTCTATTCAGCTATGGTATGTGTATGGCCCACAGTGCTTGGGGTAGCCTTCAGGGTTTATTGTTTAAGCCTCAAAGCAACATTAAAATGGGACATTGAAAATACTGTTTGCCTGAAGGACCAAATCGTATTTTATTTCATTCTACTTACAGTGTCAGATTCTTTAATTCTGGAGTACATAATGTGTACACAAGTTGATGATATGAAAAAAAAAAAAGAAAGAAAGAAAGAAAGAAAACACCAAGAAGTGGTTATATGGTTTATTTATGGTCATGTAAATGAAATTGCCTAGCAGATGAGCTGCCCTTCGTTGAGCATGGCAGTCAGCAAGGCACTGTGGTAGCATAATGGTTAAGGTCCAACCTCTGGAGCAAAAGTGCCTGGGTTTGAATTCTGCTCTATAATTCCTTAATGTCTGTGCCTCAGCTTTCCTGTCTAAAAACCACTACAGTAAGTGTGCCAACTCCTCAAAGTTTTATGAGAATTAAATAAATTAATATACACATTTAAAAGTACTTCACATAGTGCTTAATCATAATTATTGTTTTTAAATTGCATTACATTAAGAATCTAGGATTTTGTGCTATTAAACATGGCTCTTTGTAATGAAAAAGTTGATTGAGAATTTGGCAAATTCTCTCTCTTGATTTCTTTCATTCCCTTCCTGTCTCCCTCTCTGCCTCTTTCTCTTGCCTTTTCTCTTGTATTCTCCTCACCTGGTGCTCTGGCTTCATATCCACATTGCGATACTTGATATTTCCAGTCTTTCCCTAGGTAGTGTTTTTAGTGGCAGTGATGTGGGCAGATCCAAGTTGTCGTGGGGAGAGGGGCAGGGCTGTGCTGCCCACATCTCAAGTGTGGAAGGTAAATGCTTCGGTTGTCAGGGGCTCCCACTCCATACCTACCCCACGCCTCACAGAGGAAGGAACATTTTTTTGTGCGGGGGAGGCTTTCATGTTGGAAGGAGATGGTTGACGGTGTTATTTTTGTTCCCCACAAATGTGGATGTTTAAAATAGTGCTTTATTCAATCGGCATAAGTGACACATAGACTATGTATAGTGGTGGAACTGGTCCTGGCAGGTGATGAGGGCCAGATCTCACCCAAACCAAGAGTCGTGGTTCTCCTCTGATAATACCTAAGAGATCTTTCCTGAGGATGGTCACAGACCCCCCACCATGGGCTGCCTGGCAAATCCACTTGCATAACCACTGAATTATTTGAAATGGATGTACCTTCAAGCCAGAGAACTAGGATTTTGGCTTTGTTTCCAAGGGGCCTGCCAGAGGGTCACATTTCCTCTCTGAACTGCCCTCCAAGCAGCACTGTACTGAAGAAGGGTAAGTGTGTTCTTCGTTCTTTCATGCCTATTGACTCGGTGCCCTGAGGGCCTGGAATTCAGCCAGCCAAACAGAATTGGGAGGCTGTGGCTCAAGCTATATTTAATTGGAGGTTTATTGTTTTGTCACGGTTTTGGAAATTTAGGAAACTTTTTTTTGAGTTTGATGGAATATTGTTGAGAGTTGAATTGGTATCAGTTTTGATCCTGCATGCTCCGTTTTTTTTTTAGGGACTGTAATTAAACATTGATTTAAAGCATTATGTTTTAAGTCTTTGAAAATCATCTTTTTGTTCTTCAGGTCAAACTAGTGAGGATTCTAGAATGGACTCTTCCTATTTCGAAACAAACAGATTATGTTTCACGGAGTATAACTTTGGGAGAAAGAGGATGAAATGTTTTATTCTTAAGAAAAGTTTTAGTATCAGAATTCATCTGATCTGAGTTGAAAGAGAAGAAAATGCTTAACTTTTGAGGCAAACATAAAGCCTACCATATGTCCAAGGGAGATTTTGAAATCATTCTGGATTGTCCTTAAATGGAGTTACAATCCAATGAAGAATTGGGATTTTATTTGGGAACAAGGAAGAGGCAGATCATTTAATCAGGCTTAGGAGTGAAAGTGGCAGGGAGTGAGGAATAATTTCCCACCTCTTAGACATGATTATAATAGATTACATAGAACATTTGGTTGATTTGAATTAGAACCCATATGCCTTGTCCACCCTCAACCTTCCCTTTACATTTTAGAGCTTCCGCTATACCCTCAAGTGTGGTTTCACTATGATTAGGGAATAGACACTAAAAATATTTCTGGAATGACGTGACCCACTCTTGCCCCATCCAGGAAAGGGACAAGACTTCACAAGAAGCAGCACATACTTTCATTTCTGAGAGTCCCAGGGTCGACCTACAGATGTTGCTCCTTCCATGGCCGATGGCATTCGGACTCCTAGCTGCCAACGGTGCCAGGCAAACAACTGGACAGGACAGATCAGCTACAGGAAGGTGGCCACAGTCTCGGCCAGAGCAGCCACCCTCCAGCTACAGACCACCTCCGCCACCCCATCCTGGAGCTCTCCCACTTCCCTCAGGCTTGCCTGGGCCCCGCCACAGGGGCTGAACAACTGGGAGGTGGTAGCAGCAGGCAAAGCCTTGGGGACTGTCCAGGCACATAGGACTCTGCTTCGGGCAACTCTGCGGCTCCTCCAGCACCAGGGGGGTACCCAGGACAGCCCCAGCACTCACCGCTGTCCCTTCCTGCTGCTGCTACGGAGGCGAGGGTTCAGCATGGAGGCCGCCACTCCTGAGCTGAGTCCGCTGGCCAGACCGAAGGAGGTGGGGGACGGGTTGAGCAGAGCTCAAGATAGCCAGGCGCTAAAGCAGCAGCTGCAGCCACTGCCCAAGTCTTCAGCCCCCTCCCAGCAAGAAGCAGAATATGTTGAGATGTGCGCTTCAGCGGGAGGCGAGAGGAAGAGCTCCCTGACCATGGAACTGACTCTGGAGTGCTCACCTGGGGATCAGAGGGCCTTTAGCAGTCCCAAGGAGAAAGCCCAAGATGAACGCAGAAGCCAAGAGTGTAAGGATCCAACCCCCCGGAAGAATCCTGCCGCCTCGGAACTCACCAGATCCCAGACCTGCAGCACGGAAGATAGCAGCAGATCCTCCTCCTCCTCCTCCTCCCCGGTGGGCAAAGCAGAAGGTGGCCTTTCCAAGCTGGATGGACCCATCATATCAACAGGGTCTCTGGCCACCTCGTCTTCATCTTTGGGCTTTGAGAGTGACAGTGGTGAAAGTGCAGTGAGTTGCCAGCCCAGGGGAGGAGTGGGAGGGAAAGTGGCAGGAGAAGAGGGGAAAGGAAGAGGAGGAGGAGGGGGAGAAGATGGGACGGAGTGCAGGGACATTATTGCTAAGTCTCAGGGAAGCAGGGGTCCCCGCCAAAACGAGCAGGCTCACTACATCACCACTCACGAGATCCAGCTGAGTGAGGTGGAGCAGGACATGGATTTTGACGTGGGGCTGGCCTCCCACTGGGATTTCGAGGACAACAACGTAATCTACTCATTCGTGGACTATGCTTCCTTTGGTGGCAGTGACGAGACCCCGGGGGACGTCACCACCCCAACCGAAGAGGAGGACAACAGCTGCTACCTCAGCACCACTCCCAGCACCAATGCCACCCGGACACCCAGCCCCTCCAGCAGTGACCCTCCCCGCCCCAGCGCAGGCAGCAGTGGTCGCGACACCAGCAGCACGGAAGTGGGCAGTGACCCTTCTGACAGTGGCCCCACTCCCCCACCCACTGGGCCTGGCACTGCCACTCGGCTTGAGCCCTTGCCGGAGCCCCCGGGGGCAGCTTCAGGGGCAGCAGCCGCAGCAAGCAGCTGTGGGAGTGCAGCGAGCCAGATCCTCCTATCAATCAAACCGACTTCCCGGGCTATAAATGAGCCTAGCAACGTGCGTGCAAAGCAAAACATTATTTATGCTGCCAAGCATGAAGGCGACATGAGCCTCCGCGTCTCTACGGCTGCTGAACACAATTCAAGTTCACTGAAGCAAGACCCGGCTGCAGCCGTGGCTCAGGACCATGCAAAGAAATTCATTGCTGTCCCTGCTCGCCTGCAAACACGGTGCGGGGCCATCCGGGCCAAGGAGCTGGTGGACTACGCCAGCGGGGCCTCCAGCGCCGTGAGCGAGCTGGACGATGCGGACAAAGAGGTCCGTAACCTGACCTCCCGCGCCTTCCGGAGCCTCGCTTACCCCTACTTTGAGGCTCTGAACATCAGCTCCCGGGAGTCCTCCACCCTCTCCGAAGTTGGCTTTGGGCGTTGGTCGACCTTCCTAGACCTAAAATGCGGGGGTGTTGGAGCCAGGGTGGAACAGAGCCTGCTCCGGAGCAGTGCCGCCTCAGTGGCCGCGAGTCTTAGGAAGGACGGTGGAGCCAGGGCAACCGCAGACCAGCTCTACATCCACTCCAGAAAATCCCAGACCAAGGCCTTGGAGTTCGTGGTCAGCAAGGTCGAGGGGGAAATCAAGCATGTGGAGACACCTCTGTGTTTCCAGAAGCAGGTGCAGACAGGCTCTCGCGTGGTCACCCTTCTTGAGCCTCTGAATTTCCGCAGTGAGAGCAAAGCCAGCTCAACCCCTGGGCCCTGCAGGGCCACCAAAGGCTCCAGCAAGGGCCCGGGGTCGGTGTGCACAGATGATGGCTCAGAGACCTCTGAGAGCAGCAAGCCTGCCCCCCGGGCGGAGGGCCCCCAGAAGAAGTCCAAGTTTGCTTCCAGTCTGCTCAAAAATGTCATCTCCAAGAAGATGCAGCGGGAACAGGAATTCAAAATGGAGAGGGGAGAAGTCACTGACACATCCCACCACAACCTCTCCAGCACCTCCAAGGAGTGCGAGGGCGCCCCGGGGGGTGAGAAGCCGCGCGAGAGGGGCCTGCAGAGACAGAGCTCTCGCCACTCGGAGGCTGGCTCAGAGTGCACGGTGCTCAGCCTGTCTGATGCAGGTGTGGAGGCATCCTTGGGGGGGTCTAAGTCCCCAGTTTTCAAAGCCAGGGCTCCTCGGGAGAGCAATGAAGGCTCTGGCCGAAACTTCACTGATGGCCACGCAGAGGAAGTGTGTGAAATGAAAAAGAGCGCATCAGAGATGGTCAAGGGCATCTTCCTTCGTAGTCAGAACAGTGCATTCCGGTCCTGGAAGGAGAAAGAGGCTGAGAAGCGGGAAGAAAGGGCCCCCATTGGGAAGCTGCAACTCCCCAAAGGGGGTGACTGGAGAGCTGATCTTGGGGAGATCTCTGCCAGCAAGTCCACCATCATGTCACGTCTCTTTGTCCCCAACATCCAGCAGACACCCAAGGACAAGCAGCCAGGGAAACAGGCTACCAAGTACCCTGCAGCTGCCCAGGTCACCTCCACGGCAGTGATTGCGCCTAAGGCTCCGGAGATCAAGATTCGCCTGGGGAGTGTACAGCAGCCAAGCTCAGACTTCAACATCGCCAAGCTGCTCACACCCAGACTGGCCAGCGGCAGCTCATCTAACCTCCTCAAGACCGTTGAGGACAACACCAGGGTGCAACAGAAACTCTTCCGGGGGGACAGCCTGGAAAAAGTGCCCCAGTTCCAGGTGAGAGACGTCAGAGAGAAGCCCAAAGCTCAGGGCCCCCTCCACCAGGTGAGAGATGTCAGGAAACTAATCAAGGGGTCAGGCGATAGCAGTGACAAGGGCAGCATTACCCCAGAGCAGGGGCTGACCGGGCCCAAACCCAGGCAGCTGGCCAGTGCAGCTGGCGGATCCAGATCCCTCTCCCCCATGGTGATTACATGCCAGGCAGTGCTGAACCAGAGGGAAGACAGCATGGACCGAGAGCTGAGGGAGAGCGTGGGCAAAGGGGGCAGCAGCAATGGTGTGAATGGCCCCTCGCCAGAAGGGACAGTCTTGGTTCACAGGGCATCTGGCAGGCTGCCGGTGGCCACCATCGCCCCCAATAAGCCAGAGCAGGGCTCATACCTGCCTGTACTCAAGATCATCTCCAAGGCGTCTACTCAGAAGACCCCAGAGAAGGCCAAGGATGAGGAGGAAGGGCGAGGCTCCAAGCCATCTCGGAACGCCCTGGAGAAGCTGACAGCCGCAGTGAGGTCCATGGAAGAGCTGTACAGCTTCAACAGGAACGAGTGGAAGCGCAAAAGCGATCCCTTGCTGGTGATGACGGACAGCCACGTCTTGTCACTCATTGCTAGTGAAGAGAGAGAAGGGGCCACGGGTGCTGAAGGGGACCCTGACAAGCTGCCCAAAAGGCCGGGTGAGGTAGGAGAGCGGGGCACAGGAAGCAAAGGCAGAGTGGTCCTGAGAGGAGCCCCCATGGAGCGTCTGCAGCGGAGAAACTCCAACCCGAGCTCTGAGAGTGTGTCTGCCCGGGCCGCTGCCTTTGAGAACCTGGCCAAGGAAAGGCCGAGATCTCTCTATATTCCCCCAGTCCACAAAGATGTGGATAGAACCCAGCCCCTGCAGCCCCTCCCACCACTCCCCAGCAACCGCAGTGTGTTCACAGTGAGTGCCAGCAGCACCCAGAAAACTGGGGGTGTCGCTGGCAAGTTCCCACAAGGGCTTTCTCCAGAGAGCCCTTCAGCAGCAAAAAGCATCAAGTCTCAGGGACTCCGGTCCCTCAAGATCTCTCCAGCCACCCGGGCACCTCTTGATGAGGCGAGCAACAGGAAAAATGGCAGCCGTTTGGAAAAGAGCAATAGTGACTGTGAGAATTACCTGACCATCCCCCTTAAAGGAAGCTCTGCAGCTGGGGAGCTTCCAGGCAGGCCTGGGGCTGGGAGGGGGGGGCCCCCACTCTCCTCAGCAGCCACTCTCTGTAGCTTGCCTCCCCTGAGTGCCCGCAGTCAGGTCCCTGGTTGTCCCAGAAGCTCCCAGATCAGTGGAACCAGCCGGCCAGCTTGGCCTACCAAACCTGAAAACCCACGGGAATCAGTAGCTGCTCCCACGGGGCCCCAGAGCCCCGAGCACCCTCCCACTGCCATCTACCACCAGCAGCCACTGCCCTTCACCCTGCAGGGGTCCCAGCCCCAGGTCCTTTGCTTTTCCCCACCCGGCATGCCTGCCCCAGCACCTGCAGGCCCAGCTCCAGTCCCCACAGACTCCTTTCAGCAGCCACAGCCTCAGCAGACCCAGCGCAAGATGCTCCTAGATGTGACAACTGGCCAGTACTACCTGGTGGACACACCAGTGCAGCCCATGACCCGGAGACTCTTTGACCCTGAGACAGGGCAGTATGTGGATGTGCCCATGACCTCTCAGCAGCAAGCTGTGGCTCCCATGTCTCTCCCTGTGCCTCCCTTGACCCTGAGTCCTGGGGCCTATGGACCCACCTACATGATCTACCCTGGGTTTCTGCCCACAGTGCTGCCTGCCAGTGCCCTGCAGCCCACACCAGTGGCTCACACTCCAGGGGGCACTGAGCTCTCCCAGATGGCTGCAGAATCCCCCAGCAAAGAGGCAGCTGCTAAGTTCACCGAGGCCCCATACTTCATGGCCTCTGGTCAGTCTCCTGTCTCTGCTTCCTCTTCAGCCCCAGCAGCCACATCCCAGCTGGTGGGGGCCAAGGGCTTTGCCCAGCTGCATGGCAAACCTGTCATCAGCATCACTTCCCAGCCTCTGGGGCCCAGGATCATTGCGCCCCCCTCCTTTGATGGCACCACCATGAGCTTTGTGGTGGAGCACAGATGATGAGTAATCACCAGAAAGCAGGATGGAGCTGCTGCTGGTGGGTGAGTATGCCTTCAATAATTCGAATTAAGATATTAAGAACAATCCTGCTTTTTGTGTTCAAAGTGTCAGATTTATAGCGAGGAAGTTGTCTAGAAATGGGCATTTTTGAAGAACAGAGCAAAACCCCATCCAAATTATTAAGGAGCTGATTTTCTTGCCCAGCTTCCTTCTCGCCCCACTCCTCAGTCCTGGTGGCCTTTCCCCTTTGACCTTTTCACATTGCCTGAGTGTTTTTCCCACCTGTTAGTAGGAGGGAAGTAAACCTTGCATCTGTCAGGTTAGGCTTTGGTGAAAGTTCACAGGAGAGAGAAGCAAAACCCGGTTGGGATTTCATGGAGCGAGCCTCTATTCCTGGCAGCCCAGGAGACAGAAGGCAGAACATGCTGAGAGACCATTGGGAGGGAACACTGTTAATGGCTTGCTCCCAAGACGTAAGGAGGGTCAGACTGACATTTTCTTGTGAGGGGGTTTTCTGAAATCTGCAGAAGAGCTTTTCTCCCTCCTGCACATCTCTCTCTTGAAGTTTATACAAAGAAACTGTTTTTTTTTTGGTTTGTTTGTTTTTTAAGTTCTTGTTCTGTTTTTAGCCAATCAGACTACTTTTTCTTAGGTGAGGCCAAGGTCTTTAAGGTATCTTACACACACACACACACACACACACACAGGAGCTGCCTCTATGAGCAGGGAGATTACCAAGAGCTGTGGCTCCTTGGAGGGGCTGCTACGTTTGACCCAGTCGTTCAGACCGAATACACGACCCTCAGTTGCCAGTCCCTACAAGGTACTCATTTTCATATCTGCATTTCCTCCTTTCAGAAAAGGAGCCATTTCTGCATGCTCCCCTCTAAAGGAAATTATGTAAAGTAGAGTCCTAGTGCCTGAATTAATCCAAATTCATAGACAGGAATCCTTGCTGTAAATACAGTCCATGAAACCTGATAGGAAAAGTGAGCCTGAGTCAGGACACCTCAGGTCACTCACAGGGAAAGATAGGGACAAACTTCAGAGTTGAGCACTAGTAGGTCAGCACTATGGGGGCAAATTGACCCTCATCCTCCTGTTCTCTTCAGAGTAGAAAGGGTTGACCTTATAAATGTTTCTTGGACTTTTGCTTCATGGTAAGATTTCACTGAACCAAGGAAGGAAATGGAGAAGAGAGAAAGCTTTCCTATGCTTACATTAAAGAGATAAGCCATTTCCCTGAACTGTAAAGGAACAGAAGAACATTGTTTCATTGGGCAAGGAAGGAGCCTTAAGTTAGGAAGTAGGATCATTAGATTCCAGTCAAAGTTTTTCCCTACCAGCTGTGTGTTCTTGGGCTGCAGTCTCCAGCACTCACTGACACTGGTGTCAATAATATCTACTCATCAAAATGTATCTGAATGTTAGATGATCTGACAGTGTATTGCAAAAAAACTTTTTTTGCAAATTGTTTTTTTAAAAACACTTTTTAAATTCAGGGGTAATTACATATATTGGAGTATAAGACATTAGGCCATGTTTAAAAAATCCTTGGGTCTTCAGGTAAAAATACAAGCCTCATTTTACTTGCAACCTAGAAACTCCAAGAGTTTGCGACAGGCACTGTGTGAGGATCACAAAAAAATAAAATAAAATAAAATTAGAAAGGGGGAAGATTAAAGATAAATAATGCATCCTTTGTCTGATGTAGAAAATAAAGGAAAAATTCAGTATTCATGTGGAAGAGACTCAGAGAAGAGTCTTGCAGAAGGAAAAAGTAGCCTTTAGACAAAAGTGCTTTAATCTTCTGGACAGGTGGTACATTTACCTAAGGCTATTTTGGAGCAGCTAATACGGCAAGGCAGTTAGTGTGAGCCAGGAGGTGCAGAAACAAGGGGCAAGGAGGACAGGCAGGGAGAGGAACCAGGCACACATGCTCCCGCAGTGTCCCCTTGACAGCCTCCTCTGGCCTTTCTCCTGTCTGCTGGGTCTGAGTGGTTAAGCTTGGATTTGTTTCCATCAGACACAAATAAAAATCAGAGTTTGTAGTATTTAAGATTTGAATCATGATTATTTTGGAAGTTTATTTCTTTTTGAAAGCACAACCTTTATTTTAGTCCATAGCCCGGAAGACAGAAATCAGAAGCTGGCTTCACCATTTAAGACCAGTGAGGAACTAACAATTAGCTTTTTATGCACAGGCAGAAAAAGAAAATAAAAAACCAATATCACCCTGGCTGGTGTGGCTCAGTTGATTGAGCACCGAACTGTGAACCCAAGTGGTGTCACTGGTTCAATTCCCAGTCAGGGCACATACCCAGGTTGCAAGCCAGGTCTCCAGTCTGGTCCCCAGCTGGAGGCAGGTGAAAGGCAGACCTACATTGATGTTTCTCTCCTTTTCTTCCTCCCTCCCTTCCTCTCTTTCTAAAAATAATAAAATTTTTAAAAAGAAAAAAACTAACTTAATTATTAAGACTCAGATAACTAACAAGGATCCTTCAAAATTCACCTTTCTGAGAGTTCTATGTCACTTCCCAGAGAAAAGCCAGATACATAAACAAGTGTGTAGCTCTTTTCCTGATGTGAAAACATTTTAAACATTATTCAGATATATAAAAATTTACATTATACAAACTTATTCATCATAGGATGCTCATATAAATGATCCTTGTGAGAAGCCTTGGCAGCTGGTTTCAGTTCACAATTTCCTTTGGAAACCAGTCTCCTCCCAGAGCTTTTCCTTGAGGTGGGGTCTGGTTTTATGTGCCCTTTTCAACTAAGTTAGTTAAGTGGTTTGATCCAATCACAACATCTTGCAGAGAAGATAACTGGGGTTTGGAAAGAAATGCTTTTGCTCAAGCTCCCAGAGTGAGAGAGCCAGGACCTATGAAGATGGCTCCGGGCCCCTGGACCACACTATGCTCCCCACGGTCCACCCTGTGCATTCGCTCCCTGGTAGGAGGCATGAAACAAAGGCAGGGCAGCTGAGAATGCATTGAGATCTGAACTAGCAGCCCCGACGTCAGGATCTACTCTCTGCCTCTTTAGATATTTGTAAAATGAGTTTCTGAATGAAATGCATCAATTCCCCCATTTATTTAACAAACATGAATTACATGTTTACATTCTCCCAGCCACCTTGTACTCTGCGCCGTTGACTCAACCACCATATGACCTGGTATGGACCCATCAGGCTGGAGCCTGCACTCCAGCGGAAAGATGCACTCCAGACACACAGAGCTGCAAAACTAGTGTTCAGCTCCTGTCTTAACCTTTAAGATTCCTTCCAGCTCAAATAATAAGTATTTCGTCCTCTATTTTCAGCAGCACATTGTAACAGGGAGCTTTGCTTTCTCCCCCTATATATATTTGAGCATAACCAGCTGCTGTTTCTTCTAATTATTCTATTATGAATTTCCCTTTAGTTTTGCACTTTGAAGAAGATAATTAGTAATGTTACTTATTTTATTATTATTAATAATGATATTGCAGATTGTGATAAATGGACAAGGCTATGTACATCTGGTAGCCCAAGTGGCCAGATAGTCACAAGGGGACCCCATTTGGAACCCACCAGCATGGCAGGCACAGCAAAACTTTACCACTTTCTTCCTTTTTGTTGGAACCTTTCTGTTATATAGCCTTGTTGTCTGTTGATTTTTGTTTTGAACACCCCAGCTCCACAGGATCTTTGATGCCTTCTCCAGTGAGATTACTTTTGTTTTTAGTGTTCTATCTTTGGAAATACAAAGCTATGTTTTTCCTTCTCATGCTTTCTCTAGCCCATCCATTTAGATGCCATGTTTTTGTTTAAAAATGTTTTTTTGAGACTTGATACTAAATACCATTTACAAGGGCATAAAGATAAAATAAATATGTAATAATAACAAAAGAAAACTTTAATTGGCGCTTTACCTACTATGCATTGGGCATCAAAATTATTTTGTTGCATTTGAATGTCTTTTTCTATAAGATTTTATCCATTTGTTTCTTCATTTCTGAGTGTGTCTTACGTAGTCCCTACAAGTCTGCCTTTCTATTCTCCTTACTTTCTCAGAGCGATTTCTCTGAATAGAGCCCTGCAGGTAAGAGAAAAGTGGCTAAAGTCTCTAAACAGCTCAGGGGAGCTGTTTTGGTAGAGTGTTCTAAGAGGGTTCGAAAGACTTCCTTAGATCACCAAACCCTGTCAGCTTGTGGGAGGAAATCGGGTCTCAGAGAAGTAGCCCTGCTTCATTCACAGTGTTTCTTTGGGCAGAGTTGGGACCCAAAGCTTTCTTGGTTTGCTTCTTTCTTACTACTTTCCAGTCCCCTTCTCTGTCTCTCCCTCAGAGCCACTCTTCTTTGGTGGTCCTTCTCCCTGGCATTTGTCCCACTAGTTCATATTCCCTCCATTCTTCCCTTGCTATTTGTTTGAGAATTTACTTTCTGTTCTCAGCTTTTTGGGGGGTGGAGGGGTGGTGGTGCAGATTTTATTTCTAACTGTGGTTTTTTCTTTCCCATTCCCTTCAAGCTGATTTAGTTTAATGACCCACCTTGCGTCTTCCCGGTGCACATTTTTTTGTTTGTAGTCTGTATTTATCACAGACTGGAAAGCTTAAAGGACCTGTGATTCCTGCCAGTTCCCTCACCAGAATGTTCTTTGCATCTTTGTATAGCAGCAAGCCAACTGGCTGCAAGCTCATTTCATTTCATCCCATAATTACATTCCTTAATGAATTTCCCCTGACTTCCTTTCCTGATTATATATGACTGTTACTTTATTTTATTATTTTCTTCATTGTTTTTTTTTTTTTTTTTTTTTTGCCCATTTTCTTTCCTCTTTTCTTGGATTGTAGCTTTCATCTTGCTTTTAATTTTGTGCCTCTCTCCACAATTTTACTGCCTTTATTATTCTCTTCTCTACCCTCTATAAAATTAATAAAAATGAAAAGTAATAACCAGTGTGTATTAATCCTTTATTGTATGCCAACATTTAACATCATGCCATCTGTCACCTACAACAATTAGCTACTATTTTCATCTCAATTTGACAAAGGAAGAAATAACTTGTCCCAAATCAATAGATCCGTTGAAACCTAGACGCTTCATGCTCTATGGCCCTGCTCTTAGAAGTGGCCCCTTGTTTGCCCTTCTCTGACTCTCTGTCCTCCAGGTGTCAGTTTTTCCCTGAGAATTGTCCCTCTTCAGTCATCTGGGAAAAAAGAGAAAGGAATAAGGTCAGAACTTGACCCTCACTCTGGTAATGTCCGTCATGTATCAAGCCTTCATTCGTATTTTTCTTTTGATTAAAAACGAGCTGTCCTTAGTTATTAGAACATTTTATGCCCCGAAGAGGAATTTGAGCCAGTGTTAGCATTTCTAGAGGCTGCGGCTCTTGGTGGTGGTGGTGGTGGGGGGGGGGGGTGTTCTATGTGCACATGGGGAGGGGCACTGTGGAGACTGGAATCCCCCCTGGATGCCAAACAGACTCATGCATTTTAGTTGGAGGGGGGCTGTGTGGTTACATTAAAGCCCAAGTGTGCGCCCCTTGAAGTCAGGTGGTCCTGGCTCAAATTCTAATACTCTTAATTACTCTAGGCAAGTGACTTGCCCTCTCTGAGCTTCAATTTTCTCAACTCTAAAATGCAGATACCTTGCAGGAATAGTGTGAAGATTGCATTATAAAACCATTACAAAGGACATATCAAACAGTTTACAGCACATGAACTTGGAGACTGTAGTCTCATGGATGCCTTAGAACCTTCTCATATTTTGAAGGCCATCACCAGAGCAGAAAATCAGCCCTTATCCAGATGGACTCCCAGAGCAACGTCAGAGGCCTAATCCAGGATTGTTTTCTATTTCTCGAAACTGGAGGCAGTCAGAGCTGGCTGATCTCATGGGGCAGGCCTGTTGGCTGTGGGTCAAGGTACTCTAGTATCCACCAAGGCTTTCCAGAATGCTGTACAACTCTGAGCTCAGATTGCCAGCTGCAATGTGATGATTTTCCTCTCTGGGCACAGGCCTGTGTAGAACAAGGGAAAAATCTGACATGGCACCCCTTCTGAACTCTGTTATGTATTCTGGTCTATGAGCACAGGAAGTCATCCAGCCCTAACTGCACGGTGACTTCTTCACAACCTTCTGATTGGTTAAACTGGTGATTTTATTATTTTATTTTTAATAAGAATTGGAGTAACTATTAATTTCAAGATTTCAAATAAAATTGCTTTCAAGTTAATATAAGCAGAACCAATATCCTGTGAATGAATAAAAAGGCAGTGTCTGGATAATGAGTTCTTGAAAATATATTAGTAGCTTGTAAAAACAGATTTTTCCTCCATTTCTCAACATCCTGAAGTGCCCCCCTGCCCACTTTGACCCACATCAAAATAGTTCTTCTAAGTCTTCTATTTTCTTCTCCTCCTTTTGTAATTATATTTTCTTTTTCTGTTACTACTTTATATGTCATCATGTAAAAAAATTTTAATTTAGCAAATGAAAAGTCTCTAAACTCACAGTGGTCTTTTTCATCTTGAAGGCCATTCCTTAATATAAAATACAAACAAATAAAATGAAAAAGCATGAAATATTATACATATGAAATCATATATTTCCATATAGACTTCTTTTTTTAAGTATATATTAACAGGTCAGTTTCTAGATGACAGGATTAAAATATCCCTTGTTGACTACTGTGACTGCATATAATTGATTAGATAACTGCTATTTTGATATTTCCTGGAGGTTACTTTTCACATGATATTGTTTTCTTCATCCCTCACAAATATTAACTGTAGGACACTCTATTTCTGTCTTTATGATATTATATTCATATATCAACTCTCAAATGTTTAAGAAAATGTTCTTCAGGTGAAGTTCTAGTAGATGTATTATATAAAGAAAGTAATCAACAGAAAGGGCTAATTTTCAGTAAGCTTTTGAGCATGCCAGTACTTATCTTAGAATGAATTGAACTAAGTTATATAGGCTTTAACCAGCATGTCTCATTTTAAACAAAATGTACTGGATGAAATTCCACATAATGTAGGTAGTGATTATTCATTTATAAAAATTATCAATATAGAGTTCATTCTTTTAACTGGATTACTAACTCATGGTAAATTCCACTTCTGCATGATATTTTAAGAACACATCTATTACACTGTTTTGTCTCTGTTATGGGTGATTTAAATGAAACTAAACCTTTTACTCTAAACTCATTTTTGTATAACTCATTGGATTTATTTCAATTTTTAAAAGGAAGTTCCTCTTTGGGCATTTTCTTAAAGTCAGTATAATGCCTAATTCAGAAATACACTTGCCAAACACATTTCAAAATGTGAACTTGATCATTATCAATATTGAAATCAGACAAATAGATAAATAAAATGCATTTTTATATATTTCTTGCTTCTTTAAAAGTGAATTTTACCTTTAGAACTAACCATCTATTCTTTCCTATGTTTCTTTATAGGAAGGAGCAAGACAGAAAGATGGACTTTTCTTCCTTAATATGAAGGTTGCATTGTAACAACACTCAGAATTCATCTTTAAAACTTCCTCTACATGTGTTATTCTTAGCTTTTGCTCCTTAAAAACCAAGTGTATAAGTTTCTATATTTTCCTGAACAACTCTGGTAAGACAGTTTGTGTTATTTTAGTTTTATTAGGTTGATTGAAAGGCTGCATTTTTTCCCCTGTAAAATTATTTCTTTTTATACTTTAATATAGGATATAAGCTTTCTATTTATCTTTCCCTCTATTTGGCTAAACAAACAAATAAATCCTTTCAGTATTTTCTGAGTTCAGTCAAACTATACAATAGAATCAGATTGGTTCTGCTGTAAACCAAGGCAGCAAGTCAATAACTTGGATCTAATGTTTCCTCTTGGATTCTTGGAATATATGAGGGCTAGCTGGCAGAATTGTATGTAGCACATGCTTGAATTTTAAACAGGATGTTTTCTCACTACGAATCATATACCAGCCAAGCCTGGTCATTCTCTTGGTTATATTCTACATGTTCTTTTACTGGGTTTAGCATGATTTCAGATGCAATTGTGAAAAGTAGTGGTGTTTAACTATTATGTTTTGCTTTAAATTTTCCATCAGTACAATGTCATAACACTATTTGTTGCCTTAAAATAGAATGGCTTACAACACTGAAGAGCCAGTGATTACATTTAAAATTAAGTTATTAGTCTCAGGAAGGTATACAATATCTATTTCCCTCTAGTAACTCAAACTTTTTTATAAGCGTATAGCAGGTTTTGATCGTCTTCCATGATTCCCTCTCTAGTTGCATAATCCTGGCTCTCACGGATTGTTTAGAGTCTGGAAGGTGATGAGTTTGGGGTGATAGAGTAGAATGTAAGCTCCTATTCAGTAGCTTTGATCCTTTCCAGTCCTAATTATAACAATAGCAGTGGCCTAGGATTACATCACTTGCTACGTGTGGTTGTAAGCAATGTCCAGAGTCCAAATTATGGACTCTTTCATCAACATTCAATACTGCCTCAGTTGTAACCCAGTTCTGAAGGTTATTTTGGTGAGTGCTCACAGTGACTCTTGAAGAGTTGATTGATCAGATAAATATTTAGCTTATCAGAATTAATAAGTGTGTTAATATATATTTGACAAATGTTACATTGGAATATTTCCTACTGTTTAAAAGAATACCTTAAAGGTTCTCCCAGCTTTTCTTATTTAAGGCATCTCCTTTTCTTTACTTATTTGTTCAAAGAGAAAGCATTCTGATAATATTTTTGAAAGCTTTATTTTGATTTTAATAGTGATCAGTATTTGGTTTCTGCTTAGAAATGCTTCCTGCAGCAACAGAATTTTTTGCTATTCATGATTGAAGGTGTGGGTAAAAAACTATGAGACTGATTTTTATATGATTTATGCAATCTCATTATTTTGTAGCTATGCTTCCTATCTCAGACTCTTTTAAAAAAAAATAATTCAATTTCACTTTCAGGGCCTTCCTTAAAGGAATATAAAGGAATATTTTTCCGAAAAAATATGTTGGATAAAAAGAAAGGTTTGGGGAGGAATCACCCACCAGCTTTGCTCACAATTCAATCAATCATTGGGCCGATGATGAGCTATGAAATGCAGTGATAGCCTCTGTGAGACATGAAACATGAAATATGTTTCTGAGTATGGAAAAGATGCCCCTTTCTATATTAGGAAAAGTGTTATTCCTTTGTCATAGAGGTCTGCTTATCCAGGTTCATTCACAGGTTCACCCCAGAACTTACTGAATTTTTCACCATGGGGGAAACTAGTTACAGCATCACCCCTTCCTCATTTTCAATAGAGATTGGCTGCATATGAGGTCACTTAATATTGAAGCAACAAAGTAGAAGCAATTTCCAAGATTTGAAACCTGTAGTAGTCAAAACAGTACCATGAATCCTCAAGTATTTGGACACATCTGGTGCAACTTATGTAGGGTTTGGATGGATAGTACCAGAATTGATAAGACTGTTTTAAAACTATGTGTGAGTTCTAGGAGAATCCAGTGGTCAGCTGAGTAATGAACTGCTTGCCAGCTCTACAAAAAGAGATTTTCCTGGAATATGTGGTAAAATTCTTAGCTACCAGCACTCTGGGGCCCCATAAGTTATTTGCCGTTATTTATCACCAGCCGATCTAAGCCTTAAAGTCTCACATTGAGGTAAACTAGGACAGATCCTGGGAAAGGAAGGAGAGCTTCTCATTTGTTGGTTCTATCAGAGAGGCCAAGTCTCTGAGGTGCTATCAGGGATGTGGTAAATGTCTAAGTGGTTAAGAATGTAACTTTAAAATAATATTCTATGAATATGACATTGTCTATTGCTAATTTTGTGGTACTCGGTTTCCTCAAACAATACAAAGCTGCTAGGCCATTCACTACCTCAAATTTATATAGATGGGGAGGAACATTTTTAAAGACTTGAGATAAATCTAAATCCACATTGTCATTGTTTTATCATTTCCTGAGGTTGCATTGATATTTAAAAGAAGTGGTGATGCCCTTCTTTTTTTAACCAAAGTTAAGTAGAATAAGAGTCTATGAATCTTTCAACCCCTAAAACTATTATCCTAACAATGTCCCTTTAGCTACTAAACTACCCTCTTATGGTTTAGATACACAGAACTATTAGTGAAGCAGGTGGCATTTTCTAAAGAGTGCCTCGAGCTCAAATCTAATTAGATTTGCAGAGCCTGGCTTTTGCCATTTTCTCTCAGGGTTACAAGTGTGATGCAGTTTTCCAGAGGAACCACAGGGCATTGGGTGTAGAAATCTTGACCTGTTTCCTCCTTTAATCCTTGTTGGTCAAATGGTGAAGTTGAAATATGCTCTATTTGAATTGTTTTTTTGAAAACTGAACACATTTGTAACCAGTATGAAAATTTTATTAACCAGAATGTATTTTCCTAAAAGCACTTCCTGAAATCACCCTTAGAATTAAAGGAAGCCCAGATATGCTGTCAGTGACTTAACTTATGGGCTGTCTGTATGTCTATATATGTCTGTGTACCCTGGCTCTCTGCATATCATTGAGTAAATAAGTTAAAAGAAAGTACTTCTTGACATCTCCGTAATAAATTTCAAATGTTAACACACATTTCAAATTCATCCTTATAGCACTAGAAAATGCTTATTAATATAAATGTTTTTCTTAATTTCGGATTTGACTTTATGATCCATGCTTCTTAAAGAGATTTAATATGTTTAAATTATTTTCATATTTCATGTATTTACTACAAATTGAATGCTCATGTTACCTGAAATAATACTTCAGACTGCAGGACAGTATTGATTCCTAAGTAAATTGACTATAATCTCATGATAAGTATATATACACACATATATATATATCCATGATAAAATACATTCAATAGTAGTTTCTGTGTTTAAAAACTATCATGGTATACTTTACCAATGTGGTGCTTGAGGAGTTTTATTCTACAGTTTACAAGGTATAGGTTTGCACCCCCAAATTCTCAGGGTATGCTATTTTACCCAAATACTTGAAAGAAAAAGGTGCCCTGTATTTTATCAGTACTGTTGAGGGGGAAAATTATAAATTCTGTGTAGGTTTGTTTTAGAAAAATCAAATTTATAAAATATGTTAGACTTTTACATAATTTCTAAGGTGATATAGATATGATATATATTTTCAAGAGACTGTTTCTACATTCTTAACTAACTTCTGGGTCCTAAGTAGACCTCACAGGTGCATAAAATCATTAACAATGCATGTAGCATTTGCGAAATTGTACCTTGAGCTTGAATCCAATCAGAATTGCAGACTCTGGGCAAAAAAGCTTGTTCGTCTGTGGCATGTGTGATCTGAAGGCCCGGGGGGAGGATTCTGAAAATTGGACTTGTTTGTATGTGTCTCAGAAGAGAACTGAACGTTCACAGCAGTATTTGTGAGCTGTTAATATTCTCGTTCCATGTTGCAACTAGAGCATATTATTAGATTTATTCCTATTTAATTGATAATGGTGCAGTGTTTCATTTTTTCTTTTAAGTTTCATAATTGCTTTTTACAAGCTGGTGTTAATGGCAAAAAGTCCTTTTCAGAGCTTTTTGAAATGATCTATTGTACTCGCTTCTATTTTCTAGCACGTGGTTCTTTTTTCCCTCTTCCTTTGAAGATGTAGGTTTCTGAATTTACATTTAAATCATACTGTTGTGTGGTAAAGACAGTGGTGGTTGAAAAGAATGTGTAGACTGAAGAAGTTATGTCCTAAAAAGAAAAGAGTAAATTGTGTGATGAATGGAGAAAGACATTGGATAATGCTGAATTATACCCCTGGCTATGGAAAAAGCCTGTGGTAAATGGAAAGAATGTGAAAATTTGAACTGCTTTCAAGATAGAAATCTTGGTGGAAGAGTTCCTACTTTAGGTATGATGTGACTCAGTTATAGAATGCTTGGCCAGTGAGACTGTGAATCTGGCCCAACAGCTGTGATAATTAAATTATTAGCGTATTGCGTATGGACAAGAACTACTTAGACAAAGACTCTGTGAGACTAGCTCACTGACCTTAATTGCCAGCATTTGTAGGTGATTGTGCAATCTTGTGTAATGGTCTTTTATTTTGACTGTTGAAAACAAATGTTTTGTTGTTGTTGTTGTTTTTTCCAGTAAAAAGTAACTGCAAAGAACACATGCATTATTTGTCTTTATTTTAACTCAGAAAATAAACTGAGGGCATTTCAGTTTCTTCTGTATTCTAACTTAAATCCTTTATTTAACTAAAATACTTTAATGTTTCACTTCCAGGTTATATCAATTTTCTCTTGTTGCTGTAACTGCAAACTTAGTGGCTTAAGACAAAGCAAATTTATTATCTTACAGTTCTGGAGGTCAGAAGTTGGGAATGGATCTTTGCCAAAACCCATAATATTTCACCTGACCAACCCAAGGAATCTGCTTGTCTCACTAAGTAGCGTTGTGAGGAGCACCTAACAGTGTGTGTGATGCTCCACCAACACCAAAGTGTGACGTAAAAACAATGTCCCTGAGAGCCCACACGGAGGCCCAGGAAAGTAATTGTAGTAACCCCACCAAAACCAAAATATGAGAGGCACACATTTTAGAGACCTATTGCCCATTGAGTACCAATGTTGTAACATGTCCCCTAAATCAACCACCAGTTAATTAAAGTTAACTAAATTCACTATAAAACTTAAGATTGAAGCCCAAGAATGCCTTGAAACCACATTTTACAAAGAGGGGCATTCAGGACTCCTCACATGTCCAGGTTAGGGGTGATTGGGCAAGAAAGAAAATTGAGAGCATTCCCAGGCCCTCTCATGTTTTCCTGAGTCACCTCTGGCTTCCAGCTCCTGTTTCCAGTGAATTCTCATATTCCATTCTCCATGTTGCCTCCAGCGTGCACCATTTACTCTGCATTGCATTAGCCCACCAGACTTCAGTGCAGTGCCCATCCAATCCTGAGCTTTCTGGACTCAAGCCTTTATGTGCGGCAGGATTTTCCTGAAGGTTTGGGGTATATGGGATAGAGATTAGCAGGTGCTCCATCACGTGGCAGCCAGCTACATTAGCATACACTTTAAACCTGAACCACTTACATACCTGTTCTTTTAAAAAATTTTTTGCCTTTTTTATTGTTCTTTTGCAATCGTCCTAATTTTTCCTCCATTGCTCTCCCCTGACTTGCTCCACCCCCCACCCCACTCCCACAATCAATCCCTACCCTGTTGTTCATACCTGTTTTTAAATAGCCCTGTGCAGTATTTGGCACTAGAAAATTTTCACTGATTGTTCAATTCCTTTGCGCTTCAGCCACCCTCATGTTGTTAGAACTCTCTCTTTCTCTTCATCCTCTGCTTCCTTTGTTCCTTTTTTTAAAAATTTTTATTTTATTGATTACGCTTTTACAGTTGTCCCAATTTTCCCCCTTTGCCCCCCCCCCCCGCCCCCGCAGCATCCCCACCTCCTCAGGCAATCCCACACTGTTGTCTATGACTATGGGTCATGCACACGTGTTCTTTGGCTACTCTATTCCCTATGCTGTACTTTACATCCCCATGACTATTCTGTAACTACCTATTTATACTTCTTAATCCCCTTCCCTTTTTCTCCGCCTATTGCCCAAGCTTGGTACTCAAGGTGTATGCACTGTGTGTGGACTGTGTACACCCTCCTGCTGTAGTTGAGTCTTGATTGCTATGTTAGCACATCCAAGGTTAGCGACCACCTGTGCTCTGTCTGGGGTTGCACAGTATAAAATACAAAGCAATCTTCAGATGGCTTCTACTTGTAGGGCTTGGAGGTGCCCAGGTGATGCCAAGCTGTGGACCAAGGCTGGCTGCTGCTAGTGCCAGGCCTGGGGCTGCTTAATGAGGGGTATGGGGCTCACTGAAGCCAGATGCTGCTCACTGGAGACAATTTGGAAAAACATGAAGCTTTGGCCAAGACAAGACATTCATAAGGAAAAGCCTCTGGAAACAGCTTGGGTGGGCCAGAAAGTTGGGTGGGGCAGTGCCTTGGGGAATCACCAGGGTAGGGCAAACAGTGTGAGACAGGTTGATGGAGTTTCAGATATGTCAACCCCTTGCCAGCTTGTGGTTCTGTAGGGGGAGGACTCAGAAATGAAACAGTGGTCTCTGTGAGCACTTTTGCCTGGGAAAAGGCTGCCCCCCAGCTCTTATCCTGGTGCCAGAAAGTTCACTTCCTCCCCATATGTCTCTGATGCCTTTCAGTTTGCTACCTCCATGCTGGAACTCAGAGGGAGTGAGTCTGAGTAAATCTGTGCATGAGCCCTTTAAGAGGAGCCTCTAGGAAGTCCAGCAGTTTCTGTTTTCCACAGTTTCAATCCTGCTCAGTTTTGCAGCTAGAAGTTACAGAGACCTATCTTCCTGGTACTAGAACCCTGGGCTGAGGGGCCTGGTGTGAGGCTGGGACCCTTCACTCATTAGATATCTCTCCCAGCTTTTATCTGCCACATGTGGGTTGGGACCCGCCCATTCCAAATCTCCATCCTCATCTTCATTAGTTCTGTAGTTGTAGGATTTCCACTCAGCTCAATTTATGATGGTTTTCTATGATGGTTGTTGTATAGTTTAGTTGTAATTATGATGTGGTTGTGTGAGGAGGTGAACCTGCCATCTCAACTGGAAGTTTTGTTTTTCTGTTCCTTACTCTGCTTGCTCAGAATCCTTAATTTTTTTATTTCTTACATAGGGCAATTTAGCCACCTATTGAATCCCTGCTAATGCAGACCCACTACACTATGTCCAGAAGACATCATCTTCATAACCAAACATGGCCATTGCTCTAGTCATGTACTGCTATGTAGCAAGGCACCTCAAAGTTGTGACTTAGAATCCAAAACAATTATCTGCTTAGCTCATGAATCTGCAATTTGAATAGGACTGAGCATGGCAGGTTTGGTTCTGCTTCATAAATGAGCTTGACTAGGGGCTGAAGAATCTATTTCCAAAAAGGCTCTCTCACATGCCTGGAAAGCCAACGCTAGTTATCGGCTGGGCCAGTCGGGGACCTCATTTCTCAGCTGTACCTCTGTGAGCTGCTTGGGCTTCCTCAAAACATGGTAGGTGGGTTCCACAAAGAGCATCTCAAGAGACAGGAAGGAGATACTGTCAGTTTCTTAAGACCTAGTTCAGAAAGTGACACAGTGTCACTTTCACCATATTCTATTTGACTAGCTGTCACAGAACCCAGATTCAGTGGGCAGGAATACAGATCCCATGTCTCAATGGAGAGAGTGTCAAATAATTTGGGAATTTGATTTAAAGCCTTCATCTTCATTAAGGGATGTTTTAAAACAGTTACTTAAAAAAAAAAGTATTATAAAGTTCATTCTTAGATTTTGGTAGGCTCTGTCAGAGATTCTAGAAAAAAATCTAATCTGAGAGTAAATATAAGGTTCAGTAGGCATTCATTTTTGTATGTTGGGCATACATTGGCGGCTCATAAGGCAGAAATCATTGCTGTATTTCCAGTGTGGAAGATATCAATGTTCTTTAGGAATAAAACAAAGCCTACTCTATGCCAAGTTCTCTAATTCATAAAGAGGTTAGGATTTCAGGAAGCCTTGAAATATGGTGAGAATGCCTGACATGCTGATTAAGCTAGCCAATCTAAGCCTGGTCAAAGGCACAGAGATTGAAAGAGGAAACTGGCTAATGGCCACAAAAAAGATATCCATGTCAATGACCCAGCATGGGGCAGGCAGGGAGCAAAGAGAACACAGAAGGCTGGAACGGAAAAAGACTGAAAACCAAGAAGCTAGTTAGTTGTGCCATTGTGCTGGGGTGGGGTAGTTATTGAAGGGTGATAAGAGAAGAGTGTAGCCAGAAGGAGCATAGCTAAAGGCCTTAGATAAGAAGCTTATTGAATAGAAGTGTTGTCAAAAGGCAGTCATTAAAGACTGGTATTTCTTTCTGCCCCTTGAAGTTACAACCTAATTAAGATTGTCCCTTGAGTGTCCTCTGAAAGATTTATACCTTCAGTACTATTGGATAGTGTAAGGACAGGTTTTGCTATATACATATGTACAAGCACACATTAGATATAGTATTGCTGAATAACATTATATATTATATAGGTCATTAAAATGTGGGAATCCTAATGAGATAATATTACCCTTGGCCTATAGTTAGCATTTAAGAACTATTAACTACTATAATATACCTATACATTATAGTATTTCTGCTTCCGAAAAATTCAAATTCATGGTTATATAGGTTGCTTAAAGATAATTCAAATTTATTGGTATGTTCTTTGAAGGAAATTTAGAAAATGTTAATATGTTCTAAAAAACTGAAGAGTAGGGCAAATTCTTAATCACTCAGAGGGAACTCATTACACTAGTTAGCTCTAAAAATAAATACTTTGCAAGTGTATTATATAGACTGCTTATTTACGTAATAAAATTATAAACCTTATCTTCCTGTATTTTTAAAAGAATGATTTTAACAGCTATATCTTTATTTCCTCATATTGCTGTATCATAATGTGTTTAATCAATCTGCTATTTTTAAATATTCAGTTTTTATAATTTTGGCCTATAAAAATAATACTGCAACAAACATTTTTTAACATAAATCTTTTCAGGCATGTGTGTTTCCTGGATATAAAGGCCTCTAAGTAGAATTACATATAAAGCATATAAACATTCTTCAATACTTTTGACATATGAGACTTTGGGATGTCTCCCTACCTGCTATATTCCAACACTGCCACCCACAAACATGCAAACCCATTATTTAGAACCTTCATATTTTAGCACTTCACTTGTATAAAATATCCTGAAAATGGAAGAACAACAGGCTCCTAGTGATTTGCAGAAATACATATTTTATTGCAGAAACTACAAACTGTACATACACACACACACACACACACACATACATATTTACGAACACCAGGAGAGATCAATGATCTTACGATTTTACTTACAATGTTGGTGTATTGGGGCAACACCTAAACCAAATGAACTACCCTGCCAGAGCAACTTCATCTGTTTTCAGTGTGAATCCTCAGCCCACCCCAGGCTAGTTGAATTCAAGATGAATTCAATCTGTTTTAACAAACACTTGAGGTGATTGTTATGGACAGAGTTTTGAGAAACACCACTCTGGACCAAGTGGCAACCACAAGGTGACAATTTTCTTGGAGGGAAACCAGATGGCCGATGCTCCTGAGGAGAGAACTCTGCTCTTGCATATCAGTCCCCGCTGAGATATTCCCTTTCCAATCCTCATTTTCCTCGATGATTTATTTTACATGGAGACAACAAACCTTATTTCAGAGTTTTTATGGACATTTTAAAGAGATTTTGCTTAAGAAATATTGCTTTCCTTCCTTTTTAGGCAAAGTTAAACTAGCGTTTATTTTTTCCTTCTGAGGGGAGTGTAAGAGCGCTGGGCCATGCAGGGAGAGTAAAATGCTTCACTGTAGAGGCTCTAGCAGAGGTCTATGTACTTCAGAGGGCTCCTTGGCCGCCCTAAAAGCTGTGAGTATCCTGCAGGTGCATAATGCACTGATAGCCACAGAGAAATGCTCCAAAGTTACTGAACACCAACTTCGCACTGTGTCAGGGCTATGAATAACTATGTACATGGTCCTGAGCTTGAGAAACTCATACTTTATTTAGGAAGATGAGATATTTACATCATAAAAGTAATTTTTAAAGACACAAGGCAATGGAGAAGGGCAATCATCCATCACCTGGTTAATTCCCAAGTGGGTGGTCCATGTAATAAGTGTACCCGGGAAGCAGATACACTCGGTAGCTGGCAGCATCTAAGTGCAGAAAATGTAATGGGAGCTGGCTTGATACCATTGATCTGGGCAGAAGGGCTAGGGAAAGATGAGAGCAGAGGAACTGGAATAGCCAGATGTTGGTGCGTTTGGAGAGTACGTGTTGCAGGAAGGGGAGGATATTGTTCAAAAGGAGTAGTGCACATGAGGCTAGGATGAAATGTTGAAACTGAGTATGGAGAGGGCATTGCCTTCTAAACTTAGGAGCGCTGCCTGTATCCTGGATAGATGGCAGAGTACAGCAGGTCCTTGAATAACATCCTTTCTTTCAATGTGGATTTGTTATAATGTTGAAAAAATTGATTTTCAGTCAGGGTCACTATCTGGAGTTTGCACATTCTTCTATATCTGCATGGCTTTTCTCTGGAGACTCTGGTTCCCTCCCACATCCCAAATATAAATTGGCATGTCTAGGTCATCCCAGTGTGAGTGAGTGCGGGGTGGGAATGCCCTGTCGTCTCAGTGTGAATGTGAAGTGGGAATGCCCTGTAGTCTCAGTGTAAGTGAGTGTGGGGTGGGGATGTCCTGTTGGCCCAGTGCGAGTGTGGGGTGGGAATGCCCTGTGATGAAAAGGTGTCCTGTCCAACAGGGGTCCCACCTTGCCCCCTGAGCTGCCTGAAGAGGCTCTGCTACTAACTCCCTGAATTGGGATAGAAGCAGGTTGGAAAAGAATGATCTTACTTGTGTTTATTAATCTTTCTTAAATGTATGTATAGCTCACATTTATTCCAATGTTTCATAGTAGAAGTGTTGGGTCTTTATTTAGAAGTCAGGTGATATTTTTGTGTGTGTGGCCAGAAATACGCTATATGAACTTAACTCTTGTGTATACCAATTAGACTGTGGTAGTTCTGGTTTCCTTGTATGTTTTTTCACTGAAAGTTGTAGTTTCCAGGAGCCTATTACCCAAAGGTAAGTGAAGACTTACTGTATAATGGTTAGGTACTTGAACTCTGGAGGGAGATTCCTGGGTTAAATCTGGAATCTCTCTGTTCTTCATTCAGTTCTCCACATACAAAGGGGATATAACAATAGTTCTGACCTTATAGGGTTATTATGAAAATAAAATGACTGTACCTATTATGTGCCTAGAGCAAGTGGCACCTGACACATGAAATAAAAAGTGTCTGATAAGTAATAAAAGTAGATAAGACTTTAGAAGATTTTGGTCAGGAGTGAATAATTGTAACTTAGGAATTATCTACATCCAATAACTACTTTGTATTTAGCACACCCCCCTCTGATTTTAATAAGGTGCTAATAAATTAGCTCTAATTAAAAACCTAATTTAGAAATATATTAGAATATCTCCACTGTTAAGCATTCTTTGTATCTCAATAATTTGAAAGATTCATCTCACACTGAAACCTTACTCCATGGCTATGTTTACATGTTTAATATTCAGACATGATGAGTGGGAGAAGTATAGGAAATGTGGGGATTGGTACTCCAAAACAGAATTGAGGTGAGTTTCTTTTACTAACAGAAGGAGTCAAAATATTTAAACCTAAAGCCTATTCTGGAAAGAGAATGTCCAAACGTTTACATGTAATCTTAGAAGATTATGGCAGGAATCTTTCTAATAAAAATAGAAGGATGAAAATAGCTTTCAGGTTTATGTGATGTTCCAAGTCAACTGTGAATAAATTAAACTTTTTGAAATAGGAAGGTAGCAAAGGATTACTAATTCATTCTAGATTAACTGCAATCCTATGATGGAAGGTAAATAATTAGCTAACATACTTCTGATGGTGAGCTTTCTATCAATCTAAAATTATTATGTTATTTTATAACCTTATCAGGTAGAACACACAATTGTACAGTTGGCTCTCTGAGAGTAAGAATCAGTTGTCTGCACATTCGAGCTAAAGTCAAACCATACTTAACTTTGGAGTTTTAAAGATAACGGATGGTAAAGGAATCTCAGACACAGCCAAGGAAAGAAGCCAGTTTTGGTTAAGTAGTTGTTCAGACAGAAGTTAAAAAAAATCACATGGCCTTACTGAAATATCACCTTCTTGATGATGTTTTCCTTACCTTTCTCCCTTTCATGCCCTCTCAGGATTTTGAATGTATTTCTTTTGCAATATTTATACCATTGTACCAAAATAGTTTTTAGTTGTATTGCTTCCCTCACTTCACTGAGTTTTTGAGATGAGGCAAGCTATCTTATTTTTTCTTAACCTAGTATAATTCTTGATCCTAATAGACCCTCTATGTTATAAGATAACTGATTAAATCAATCAGCAATAGGTAAAAAAAGACCATACACCATAAACAAGCAGCAATGTGAGGATGATAGAATATTTGCAAATCAGAAAATGTAATATACTATATAAATCAAAGGAACAAAAACTGAAAGTTTCCCCTTTAAGATCAGGAACAAGACAAGGGTATCTGCTTTCAACACTTTTATTCAACATAGTATTGGAAGGTCTAGCCACAGTGATCAGACAAGAAGAAGAAATAAAAGAAATCTAAATTGAAAGGGAGGAAGTAAAACCATCATTATTTGCAGACAATGTTCATAGGAAACTCTATAGACTCCACCAAAAAACTAATAAGTCAGTTTGGTAAAAAATGAGATATAAAGTCAATATTCAGAAGTTGATGGCATTTTTTTACACCAACAATGAAATATCAGAAAGAGATTCTACAAAAACAAATACCATTTATATCATTTACTATAGCAACAAGAAAAATAAAGTACCTAGGCATAAATTTAACCAATGAGGCGAAAGACTTAAAAAACTATAGAACACTGAAGAAAAAAAATAAGAAAGATACAAATAAATGGAAGTGTATGCCATGTTTATGGCTTTGAAGAATGATTATCATTAAAATGTCCATAATACCCAAAGTAATCTACAGATTCAATACTATTTCTATTAAAATACCAATGACACATTTCACAGATTTAGAACAAATATTTAAAAAATTCATAGGGAACCAAAAGTGACCCTAAACAGCCTCAGCAAGCTTGAGAAAGAAGAAGAAAGAAAGAGGGATCACAATACCCAATACCAAACTATACTACAAGGCTACTCTAATCAAAACAGTCTTGTCCTGGCATAAAACAGATACATGGGTCAATGGAACAGAATAGAAAGCTTAGAAACAAACCCAAATCTCTGTGGTTAATGAATATTTAACAAAGGGGGCATGAGCATACAATAGAGCAAAAATAGCCTCTTCATAAATGGTTTTGGGAGCATTGGTCTGGTACATGCCAAAAAAAAAAACCAAAAACAAAACCACAAAAACTGAAACTAGACCATATACCAAAATAAGTTCAAAATAGATAAGGGACTTAAATATAAAGGAAAAAATAAACAGGACTACATCAAACTAAAAAGCTGCTACACAGCTAAAGAAAGATCATCAAAATGAAAAGGGAACCAATTGTATAGGAAAACATATTTACCAATGATACATTACACAAGGGCTTAATCTCCAAAATATATAAAAAACTCATACAACTAAACACCAGAAAGACAAAAAATCCAACTAAAAAATGGACAAAGCACCTGAACAGACACTTCTCCATGGAGGACATACAGAGGGCCCATAGGCATATGAAAGGATGCTCAACATCACTAGCCATCCGAGAAATGCAAATTAAACCACAATAAGATATCATTTCACATCATCAGAATGGCCACCATTAATAAGTCAATAATCAACAAGTGCTGGCGAAGATGTGGAGAAGAGGGAACCCTAGTGCAGTGTTTGTGGGAATGCAGACTGGTGCAGCCACTGTGGAAAACAGTATGGAATCTCCTCAGAAAATTAAAAAGGAACTGCCTTTTGACTCAGTGATTTCACTGCTGGGAATATACACTAAGTATCCTGAAATACCAATTCAAAAGAATTTATACACCCCTATTTTCATATCAGTGCTATTTACAAAAGCACTGTAGTAAAAATGGTCTAACTGCCCATCAGTGGGTGAATGGATTAAAAACCTGCGGTACATTTACACAATGGAATAGTACACGGTAGAAAGAGAGAAGGAACTCCTACCCTTTGCAACAGCACGGATAGAACTGGAGACTATTATGCTAAGTGAAATAAGCCAGTTAGTGAAAGACAAATACCATATGATCTCACCTATAAGAGGAATCTAATGAACAAAATAAACTAATGGACAAAATAAAACCACAGAAATGGAAACATTGAACATATCGACAGTAACAAGAATGGAGGGGGTTGGGGGTAATGGTGTAAAGAAGGGGAAAGGACTAAACAAAAAATGTGTATGAATGACCCATGGACATTGACAATAGTGTGGGAATTGACTGTGGGAGTGGGGTACAGTGGGGGATGGGCAGAGGAGGGTAAAGGAGGAAGAATTGGGATAACTGTAATAGAATATTAATAAAAATGATAAAAAATACAAAAAACATATTAATTACATGTTGCTATAATAACTTGGATAATTGGGTTAAAATATTGTTAAAGTTCATTTCACTTGTTTCTGGTTTTCTAATGTAGCTACTAGAAATTTAAAGTTACCTATGTAGATCATATTATATTCCTATTAGGCAGTGCTGATTTATAACATGAAAATAATAACACTACTTGTTAAATATCATTGTTGTGAGAATTAAGTGATTTAATATGTATAAAATCCTTTAAAATACCTGGCCCATGATAAGCACTAAATAAGTGTAGTTTTAAAAATATTTTACCCTGGCTGGGGCTGGTAGCACAGTGGATAAGGCACCGGCCAGAGAACCCAAAGGTCTCTGGTTCGAGTCCCAGTCAGGGCACATAAACTGGTTGCAAGCCAGGTCTCCAGCCAGGTCCATCCGTAGCTGGAGGCAGGTGAAAGGAAACCATACATTGATGTCTTTCTCCTCCTCTGCTTCTCTCCCTTCCCCTCTCTCTAAAAAATAATAAAATAAAAATCTAAATCTAAATATATATATATATATTTATATATATATGGGGGGGGGCAGGTTCAGGAAAGCAGGAACAACTTGTCATGGGCAGCCCTCCACTGAGAGGGAGTGGCAGCAACACTTCAGAGAACAGTAGCTGGGCTAAAACCTTCAGGTTTGCAGGAAGAAGCTGAGTGGGCAGAGGACTCATGTCAGGGGGCTATGCAGTTTCCAGAGAGTGTTTTTGCAGAAGACAAGGCCATGTGGACACTGCTCTTTGAAACAAAGTGGTCAGAAATAGAGGGCTGCACATGAGGCTTACAGTTATACTCCAGGCTTTATTTTGTCATTTCAAAATGTGGACTATCACTCTTTTCTTCTTCAATTTCTATCTCACTTATCTGGAAAAACGTTCATGTTTGTTCTATCTCTCAGATTTCTTGCTTTTTGGAGCATGTTAGTTGCTACGTACGATCCATTATCCAAATGAGTGGTGGTGCTTGACTCAGCCAGAAAGATCAGCAGTTGGGAAGTAACATAACACTCAAATGCAGGACAACACAGTTGTTACTTTTAAGTGAATTATGACTTCACATTTCACAGAAACAGCTGTGATTTGTTAAAAATCACAAGGTGAGGTTGCTTAGTCACGACATCTTCGGCTAGTGGCCCAGATCAACTTGCTTTTGCTGCAGCAGGAGTATGTCTACAGGTGCTTCCTCCAAGGCCAGTGCCAGCACCAAGGACACACAACCCACCTTTGGTTTTTGATTCCTTTCTTCTCAGTAACATGGCAATTAGGCTGCCAGTCTGCAGGTTCATGAAAACTGAGTTTACAGCTTGTTTTTAACTTTTCAAGTCATTAAGAAGTTCTGACTGCTATTATTTTCAGTGGCCCATTTTCCAAAGGGTTCTAGCCTGCTATTGGAGTCTCTGACCTGGTCTATAGTGCCGCAAAGGTGACCTATGTGCGTGTCTGGGCTCAGAAATTGGGAAGAACAGAGAAACATGACACTTGAAGGAACAGAAAACAAAGGGAATCAATAGGATTTCCATACATTTATTTCATCACATGTCATTTTAAATTTACAGCCAATGATATCTAAACTTCCATGTATGTGCGTGTTTAATGGGCAAATGAACATTTGTTGTTATTACTAGAAACAAGTGTTTCATGAATGTGTTTCAGTAATAAATATTTTAGAATATTTAACATGCCTCTCTTTATTTGTACAAATAAAAATCGTTTCTTGATTTCATATTTTAGAAGTCCAAATCCATCAGTTTCTCAAAGCAGCATTAAATTCTCTCTGCCATTCTGGCATTTGTACAGATTGTAGTCAAACAGATTGGAAATTTCGCCACAAAACAATTGAATGAAAGATAAAATGATGACTATATGAAGATGTCCCTTATAAAGGACAGTGTGCTGTATTACAGTCTCAAAGAGACATAGCCCCTCAAAAAATCAAATGGAGTTTCTGAAGTTAATATTTTAAATTCTTACGTGCTAAGCCCAATGTTTTCGTGGGGTGGGAGGCAGAGGACTAATTGAGATCAGCAGAAAGGTGAGGTGGTGTTTCAATGCTGTGTGCCTCCTACCTCAACGCTCAGAAAAACAACAGAATAGATAAATGTTAATTAATGAAGCTGGCTGAAAAAGTAATTAGAAAGTCTTATCCCCTAAACCCTTGCCCGCAACCCCCACAGAAAAACTCTGTTTTTCCCTAGAGGGAACATGTTTAAGGTTCTAACAAGGGCTGGGTGCCCACTGAAATTTATTGAAACAAAATTGGGTTCTTCTAAGAGTGTGTGTGGTTTTAAAAAAAATAAAATAAACAATAATTTCTTTTTAGGGAAGAACTATTCTCTCTATATCAACTAGGATTTGCTAAAAAGTGTCACATATTTTGGCTCAAAATTGACACTGTCTTTAGTATACTGAATAGGCCTAAATTTGGTAATTTGAGGGTTTTTTTATAGCTCTTTACAAAATCTTAAATACAGGTAAATAATGTAAACACCATGCTCTCAGAGAGCAAGTACTTAGGCATGTCATAACGTGTCCCTCCTGGGGAGATGAATTCAAATGAAACATCACCAATCAGTTTCAAAACCAACCACTGGACGCACTCTCAGGTTGAGGGGGAAACACCACCTTGCACATCTTAGAGTTCTCTTGGTGGAGAGGGAATTCAGATCCTGGGACCAGTTTTTCTTTCCTTTTCCGCAAGACGTATCCTCTGCCTGTAGACAGCCTTTCATACTTTGTCTCAAATTGCCTGCATAATAAGAACAGCAACAACAAAATTACACACATAGTAGAGTCACTTAATGCCTGTCGGATACAGGCTATTAGTGTACACCTGAAGCTTGTTTCAAAGCAATTTGGGAACGGATAGAAGTGCCACAGACTGCCTGCTACCAACCTCCATTCCCATGACTAGGACTATTTTTCCCTTCCCTTTTCTTTGTATACAAACAGATGCACTTCCACTGCTTGGAATATAGGAGTCTCCCATATGTATTTCTGGAATGGAGGACTAAATTTCTGTCAGCTTTTTGAAGATGCTGTTAAGCTCTGCAAGCCTTGCTATGTCTCCCACCACTCATTCCAGGATCCCACCTTGGGCTCACTCCCCATTTGTGTAAGTAGCAAGTTTAACTGGATTTATGGTGAGCAAGCTGACAGGGAAACATTCCTGAAGCTGTGGCCAAAGTGAAATGTGTCTGGATTGGTGGTTGCTGAATTTTGACCACTGGAAGGTTGGCTTTTTAAAATACACTAATAGAGATTTATAACACATATAAGTCAGTATAAAAGCGCAACAGTTTAACATTTTGACTATAATTCACTATATTTCATATAACCAACTCATATTTATACTTACATTATTTATTCATTTTATATGGATCCTGAAATGTCAACAATATAAAGAAGGTGCTCAACTCTAGCCTACTGATCAAAGGAGATGATGTAAGATATGGCTTGCTGTTTTAAGCATATAAATTGCTTTTATGGTTCATAGTGTGTGTCAAGGAAACTTCTACAACTCACAGTGTTACCAGACCAAAATCATTCTAATTCCACATGCTAGTATTGTTTCACATACAGTTACCAGATTCAAAGGACACAATATAAATGAGAAGCTCTAGCGTAGAAGAGGTGTTGGAAAAGTTACTGGGTAATTTTATATTTGGTTTTTGAGATACTAAGAATTCTATTGAAAACATTAATAAAAATTGAAAATCCCAAACTCTCAGGCATTAGCCAAAACTTAAAGTCAAGTAACCATTGTATGGATTACCTAAAAACTGTGAGTTCATGGTAAACCATAGTAAATGATTAAATGTTTTGTTTTGAACCTTTTATCCAGGAGACAACTGTGAAGATAGCTGATAGCATATATGCATCCTGTAGTTTTACTGAAACTACACAGCAATACTTGTGGTAACTCAGATCCCTTTATGTCCTTGATAAATTATTTCTGGTTAGAATTATGACATCTACTGAGTAAAATGAACTAGTCATTAAATTTCTTGATATCTTGGGGAGTGACTTAATTTTTAGCCTTTATCAATAATTCTGTTACTAATTTACAGATAATTAATTTCATTGGATTTTTATAATTTTATTTTAATTTCTGAAACTGACTGCAAGTTTCTGGTGGCCTGGGGATGGCCCTGGGCCACGGCATGAGCACTGCTTCTTACCGGAATGGAGCTTCTGCCCTGTCCATCTGCAGGCAGACTAAGAACGGGTACTGAGAAAACTGCACAGTGGAGATGAACTCCAAGCTGGCTTCCGTTTCTGCACTGATTTCCAGGCCAGCTTTCACAAAAGAGGAGTCCACAGTGACATCACCAGATAGCACCACAGTCAACCTGAAGATTTGGGATTAGAGGGAGGAAGAAACCCTATTAATGTCATGTTTAAAACTGGACTAACAGCTGTAATTTCACAGGATCTGAGCTCACAATGCTGATGACTATAAAGAACCATTTAAAGAACTAATATGTGACCTAAATGTATTTAGAATTCAGCTGGTAGCCAGATCTTGGTTAGTTTCAGAGACCAGGCAGTGAAGGTTGACCTCCTAAAATCTTCCCCAGCTTTCAACTCTAGATGTGGGAATGAAAGTCTACCAGGTACTACTGTTAGATATGGGCATACCAAGGGCCAAGATGAAAACATGCCTAAAACCTGGTCTTCTCAGAAAGTCGGAAATACCTGTGTTATCTTAAAAGGAGGCTTAAACTCAGCAAGAAGATAGCTGATGTTTATAACAATTGTCTTGCTTTCTTGGTTTCTCTATTGGCTTTTATGTAACTATTTCAATTCCATTTTGTTACTCTCTTCAAAGGGTTTCATACATCTATTTGAAAAAATATTGTGTCATGAAGAACCCTTCTTTTAGTGGGGCATGTACAATGGGTGCCCCAGGAATGACAGGTTGGGTGGGTTCTGCAACAATCCCCAGAGGACTAGGAAGATAGATTGGATTGTCCAGGGAGGGTGGCTTGGATGAAAATGAGGATGGTAAACAATCTTAGTAGAGGGCTTACTTCTAGGAGCACGCTAATTTAATTGTAGACTTTCCGAGATATTGTGGGAAGTTACCCCTGCCACTAAATCAGTTGTATGTCCATGTTTTTTTGATAAAGTGGCTCATTTTTGCTGTGCACCTTAGGGCACAATGTCTGCTGTTGTCATCAGTAAGAAGTAGGTCAGACGTGTATTGTTTAAATCCCTGAATACCTCATTGTACCTTCTAATATCTTACACTCTACAAAGGCTTAAGAAGTATTTTTTAAATGAACAAATGAAAAATTGAAGATAGATTGGCTACAATGTGGATACTGATAGATTCTTAGGGACATGGTATTCTTTCTAAAAATCTAGATATTTTGTTCTTGTTGCTATTGTTGATTTCTTTCTGCAAAAAAATTAGTTCAGTGTAATTTGGGTAAATATCTATCTAGAAAATACTTCAGAAAAAGGAAACAGATGACCAATTCAATGGGAAAGCCTAAATTATATTGCTGATCCCTCAGATGCCCTACTCCATTTCTCATTTTTTGGCTTTTTTCAGTAATACCTTGGGCCATCAGCGCGCCCCCCCCTTTTGACTGGTCTCAATTCCTTCACCCATAGTGCAAAATAAATAAGAAAAATTAATTTTATCACTCCTCTTTCACTTATGCCTTACCAAATTTTAAATATTCAAAAAGATAAAAATCAATTGCATTTCAATATCCTTTTTTTCAATGTTATAACAAACAAAAGAGTAATTCTTTTGATTATTACCCTGGTTCAGAGACATTGTTTTATGTTCAAAATAAAACATTTTCATTTCATTTGACAGGTAGACTAGAAAAACTAAAGAAGCTGAGAACATTTTGTTTAGATAAATGGATGTTAACAAAAATGTTTAATACTTTCATTCTGCATAAAAATGACCATTTAAAATTTTTCATCCACTGAAGACAGCAAAGGAGAAAAGTTTTAAAATCTCAGATAGAGGGGGAAAAGCTAAAAAAGTTTACTTCAGAGTAAAATTTCCTAAGAACATTGTCAATTATTGAAATGGAATCCCAGGAGAAGATATATTTGTCACCCATTAGGCGTGCTGCTTATAGATGTCCTTAAAAAACAAGAAGGTGCTTGGCTGAGCTGTATTAGGTACTAACCTGCACATAAGAAGTTATGGGGAAAAGATGACTTCCCATGGTTATTTCTTACTCTATTATTTAATGATTACAGTTAGAAAGAGTAGATTTTGATAAATGGATGGAACTACATCATTTTTCACAGAAAAAAATAAAACTATCAACAAAATGGAAAAGCAACCCATTGAACAAAAAAACATATTCACCAAGGGTACGTCTGATAAATTTTTAAAGAACTTACCAACTCAAAATTTATAAATAACTTATACAACTCAATACCAAAAAAACATAATAACAAAACAACCCAATTTTTAAAAATGGGCAAAGGACCTGAATAGACAATTTTCCAAAGAGGGCCAATAGACATGTTAAAAAAATGCTCAGCATCACTAATCATCATGGAGATACAAATTAAAACCACAATGAGATACCATCTCATACCTGTCAGAATGGCTATCACCAAAAAATCAACAAATGACAAGTCTTGGTGAGATAAAAAGAAAAGGGAACCATAGTTCATTATTGATGGGAATGCAGACTGGTGCAGCTGCTGTGAAAAGCAGTATGAAGATACATCAAAAAATAAAAGTAAAACTGCCTGTGACTCAGAGATCCTACTTCTGGAACCCAGCAACTTGTGTTGTAATAAGTCCTGGGATATTATGCTATTGAAATAAGCCAGTCAGAGAAAGACAAATGACATATGATTTCATTCACATGTAGAATCTAATGGAGAAAAACTAACAAACAAAATAGAAAAAGACTCATAGATACAGAGGACAGACTGACAACTGTCAGAGGGGAGAGGGATTGGGGCACTGGGTGAAAAAGATAAAGGAATTAAGCAAAGGAAAGTAAAACATTATAGACGCAGATGATATAGTATGGTGATTATCAGAAGGGAAGAGAGTCATGGGAAGTAAAAGAGAGTATAGGGGTTATAAATGGTGATGGAAGAAGACTTGACTTGGGGTGATGAACACATAATACAATATACAGATGATATATTATAGAATCATACACCAGAAACCTTTATAATTTTATTAACCAATGTCACCCCAATAAAGTCAATAAAAATAAAAATAAAAATAAAAGTGGAAAGTATATATTTTGGAAAGCCAGAAGGTTAAACAATTTCCAAAAAACTAATTTCTGCAGTTCTTTGCATAAACCATTATACACAACTTACCGATTATTCACTCGTGTTTTTGACTCACGATACCACAGACTAAACTCCATTGCACCCGAAATATCAATGGCTAGAGCACCCTGGACTTCTATATTGGCCTTCAGTCCAGATTGCAATTGAAGCTCCTAGAGCAAAAGTATATAATAATAGTAAAAATCACAATATAGTCAACCTCTTTCCAAAGGCACATTCAAATACTAGATGATACCATCTGAATAGTGTTAATGTTGGAGACTTTCTCTAAGCTTGGAAACACATCTGAATTCTGATCACTGGAAGTAGACTGTTGCTCTGCTAAGTTATGTAGTCAATTAAAATACTAGAAAAGTGAAGTGACAATTAAAAAGGACATTTTCTTTCAACCAATGCCTTGCTTTGGGAAGGGAAATGGTTTTCAAAATGTGGCCCCCTGACAAATAACATAACTTTTTAGAAATGTAAGTCCCATACCTACTAAACTAGAAACTCTGAGGGTAGGGCCCAGCAACTTGTGTTATAATAAGTCCTATGTAATTCTGACGCATGTCAATTTGAGAACCATCATTTTAGGGAAAATGAAGGCATCTCCATCAGGAATCCAGCTGTGGCTTTAGGCTGAGTGTGAGGGGTTGGGCTAGATGACCTCTGAAAATCCTTTAGCACTTTTCTATTTATATCTGTGTCAAATATAGACAATTGCATCCTGCTGGCAAATGAAAAACATGATAAAAACTGCCAGAGCAATATAAAAATTGCAGTAATTGCCTAGATAAATTGATGAAAGGAAGGCAAACCAATTCAACTCAACTTTAGTAACCTATTGTTTGACATTTGGAATGACATCAATTAACATGTTGAGTCCAACATCAACTCAACAGCATATTCCAGAGGCACAGTACTCATTAACAAACAGTCCCTCCTAAGCAATGTCATAATTGTCTGAAAGTCATTGTTTTGCTCTGTTTGCCAGCATTTTGCCTGTAAGTCTTGCAGTTTCTATGTAGCTCTTCTGATATTGGCTGAAACTTCTTCAGTAGAATCAGAATGCCTGGGGACACTGTTGGAAATGATAATGGTTTGGGAAAAAGGCTCAATATCCTTAGTTTTGATATTCCTTCAAAGATCTTAGGTTCTTGGCAATTGACAGAATGGACAACTTTATGTAACTGCCCTACTCAAATCAAATAAACTACGTTTTCACTAGCTATAAGTGACATACTTTTGTTTTCTGGAAAATATTCTGTTGATTTCCTTGAATTATCTCCACTTTCCAAAAATGTGGCAGGAAACTTAAGTCAATGGACTTGGTTTACAGCCAGGTATACTAAAAAAACCTGATTATGACCTAAATCTACTTTCAGTCTGATAGAAACTTGGATGGAAAAATGAGATTCTCAACATGGAGTTAAAAACCCTAATATAAAGGAACACAGACTACCATGATTAAACCACAATAATCATGTCCAAAGTTGAACTTGTGACTATGATCTGAAGAACCAAACTATCAGAGTTTTGCATTTACACTGTAATTATGGTTGTTTCTAAGTGAGCCCTCCTTTCTGCCCTCAGAAGTATTTCTTTCTTTGTATTTTCTTCCTTGTCCCCAGTGTGAAAAATTATGACACTGTTAGTCCTCCCGAACCAGCAGAGGTCTGTGATGTGGACTTTAGCTTTCCAACTGACCATATATTAGTGGATGTCAAAACACACCAAATGCCATGGAAAAAAAACATTTCCCAGAGATTAGACAATGTGCCTTTTGTAAGGAGAGAGCATTTCCATTACAAAGTTGGCTTTGAGGGGTGCCTTGGCTTTTGGAGAAGATTCCACTTCTCTCATATAAAGAGATCATATGTAGTCACAGAAATTTTCTTGGACCCCCACAGGACAGATCACTGACCCCTGTAGAAGGACAAACTATTCCTTACTACATGAAGGGACTAAACCACATTAGGCAGTGGTTCTATTTTTGAGGGGTACAAAATGAGTGGAATGAGCAGTTTTAAAGCACCAACCATGTCCTAACAGCTCTACATTTGACATCTCATGTAATGCCCACAGTGGGGATTATATCTGAAGACAAAAGAAAAATCAGGCTTGGAGGCTACATGTGGAGCCTGAATGAGCACCCAGATTGTTTCTAGTTGGGGGGACTATTCTACTTCCTTCCATGGCAAGATCATAACTGTCTTTTGTCCCCTGGTGTGCAAGGAAGCCTGTTTGGAGGAATACTGCAAAGAAGTTAGAGCGTATGCTTATGTCCTTGTTTGACCCAGAGTACATATTTATTTGAATTTTTGCCTATGAACTAGATGAACAAGATACTATAGCTTATATTTATAGCTAATGTGACCTCTTTGATCTTTTCATTTTGATCCCCAAGGTGTTTCTTACAGCTCAAACACTGATATTTTTACAAATCATTCCACTGCTCCCATTCAGGAAAATATGTTCTTTGCTGACTAGCAAAGAGGATCCTCCTATTAAGCAGACTTTATCAGACATTCTTCTCTGAAGAGTATCCAATTAGCTGAAACAGAGAGAGTGAGCACCAAGTAATTCCATCTGGCCTGGTGGCTGTGACAGACCACCCACTGCCAAAATTTCCTTCAATGTCAGCACTCGACCTAGAGTGGCATGTGTCTCTGAAGCTGGGATGACATTACTGGGTGCCCTGCAGAGCAGGGAGCCTCAAACAGCTTATTTATGTAATAACTCCAGATCTGCCAAATACTCTAATCTGAAATATAAACAGATTGGACTATGCTAATAGTTTGGGGATGATCTTTCTCTTGGAACATGCCTTAGGTACCCTAGCTTAATAAATAGAAAAACCTTATAAAATAATCTAGATCAGTAGTTGTGAAGTATGACCTGCAGGTGCATCTAGTCTACTGGTTCTTTCTGTAAATAAAAATTCTTTGGAACTCTGCCATGCTCATATGTTATTATATACACATTGATGGCTATTTTCACTGTATCATGGCAGACCTGAGTAGCTGCAACAGAAACTATGTGTCCACAAAACCTAAAATATTTTCTTTCTGCCCCTTACATAAAAAGTTTGTCAGCCTTGATCTAGATTACTACTTATGTTTACATCAAATTTTATACCTGAATTTAGACCTTAGGCATTGTTAATGGGTAGCTGAGCACACAGAGATGGTGTCAAACTACTATTATCTCTGTGTCTTAATATACGAGGTGTGTCCCAAAAGTATTGAGCCAATGTCAATATGATTAAAACAGTTTGCTACTTTCTGGAAAGACCTCATATTACCTGTAGGATTACTACTTACAAATATTTATTACATGATAAAAATTAAACTATTTGGTTAAGCTACAGTAAATTAAAATTTTTTTTTGTTATATATAGCTATCCTGAACTATTATGAGGAATAATAAAGATAGGAAATTAATATTTAGTTTTAACCTATGATGTTTTAGAGGAATTTTAGTAAAATCTGATATTTAAGGTCTTTTCTAGGTCTTAAAATCTATGATTTCCTAACTAGAACCCAACAAATCAGAGTCATTGAATTATCTGGCAAAGAACAAAGCTGGTAATAACTTTGGATCATCTGTTTCAAATGCCTTACTTCATTAGTAGAAAATCTTGGTTTAAAGCTGTTAAGTAACTGCCGAATAGTACACAGAAAGTAACTAGTGAGGGCATGATTCAAACCTAGGTTATTACTCATTTACTAAACCACAAAAGCAATTTTTCCAAGAAAGTTCTATAATCTGTAAATTTTAATCCAACCTCCTCACTTATCTCTAATGTAATAAATGTGAATTAGAGTACAGAGTCATCACTTTAAATATTTCCTTTAAGACCCTTATTTAACAAATATTCCATTTTTAATTTTTTAAAGATTTTGTTAATTATTTTTTTTTAGAGAGGGGGGAAGGGAGAGAGACAGAGAGGAAGGGAGACATCAATGTATGGTTGCCTTTCACCTGCTTCCAGCCATGGACCTGGCTGGAGACCTGGCTTGCAACCTCATTATGTGCCCTGACAGGGGAATGGAACCAGTGACCTTTGGGATTGCAGGCAGGCACCTTATCCACTGTGTCACCAGTCAGGGCCCATTTTTTTTATATTGCTATGCTTAGTAGGGCAATAAGTCAAGTAATTTAAAAAATTATTTTAAGCATCAAACATTTGAACTCAAACATTCTTCAGATTAACCCTCTCCTGTTTCTCAGAAAATCTAATGAGGCAGACCACTCCTGTCCATAGTATCTTGGTCACCTAAATTTTACTGCACAGAAGACAATATTGTCATACCTTATCACAGTAACATAAGATGTGGGGATGAGGAAAATTGAAAGTCATTCTGAAGAATACAGTTCAAATGAATGAAAGCTCTTTTATTCTCTACTAATAAATGGTTAGATCTTTGTAAGAGTCTGTGAATATGAGAGTTCGGGGCAAAAAGGGTCCATGAAGTATGGTTGGTGTCAATGGTTGATTGTGCCTCTGCTGATTTGGTAGGGTCAAAATGATACACTTATATGGATCTTCATCATCATTGTCATACATGTCATCAGTAACTTATGAAACTATGTGGTTGAATTTCTGCCTTTAGATAAATATCTAAGCCCTTGTCCCCAGGAAAGCCAAGGGAATTGATAATGCCATCTATGCTCTGTTATCTTAAGCCATTTCCTCCATAATTTGTTTATGTTAACATCAGTATTGAGATATAATTGATATTGTACTATATTCATTATTTTGAATATTTTCTCTTTTGCCTCAACTGTGAGGATATGTCTTAACTGGCTAAGAAAGGCAAAAGAAAACCCAGCTTACCTACAGCAAAGAGAAAAGAGAAAAGGGCAACAATATCAAGAGGCTAAATGTTAACATGTGAGCTCCAAGATGTGTGGGTCTTTGTCTTACCTCCTCTAAAGATAGAGGGCATTTAAAATATGCCTGGCACATTTTAGAAATTCAATAAATATCTGCAGAATGAATGAATTACCTGGGAGTGATCTATTAGCAGAATAAGTCCCTTCACCACACTGACAGGGTCACTAGATGCTGACAGCATTTTGGACATCAAATCACTGTATCCGTTGAAAAAAGTGACAGGTCTGAGTTGAACATCAAAGAGAATGGCTGACAGGCCAGCATAGGAGTCAAGGTTCTCCTCCCCCTCGTCAGGAGTGGCAGCAATTAAGCCCTCCAGTCCTTGGGCTTCAATGACCACCTAGGGGAAAATGGATATAACATTAATAACATAAGCTCGCTGCCTGTTCTGTAAGGGATGGTGAGCTACAGCTTAAACTTTCCTAGGGGTTAATAGTTTTAAAAATCTGCAGCAGCTAGGCAAAAACAAAACAAGAAACAAGTTTATGCTTGAACATAAGGTGATTTAGCTTCCTTCATCCTTTGAGGTATGATTTTATCCTTTCTGTAAACAAGATACACACACACACACACACACACACACACACACACGAGCTCAAATGGTTGAGGCAGGTTCAAACCCCTCTGCCTAACTACAGAGGCCATGAGCTTTTCATTTAATGATGTCATCCCAGAGACTCTTAGTCTCTCCAGAACTGTCTTATATAATGAATCAGCTATTGTGTAGAGCCCCTAAAAGGAGGTGAAAAAGTGTTGGGATAGTCATCCTAAGGTTGCTTCTATGACTCACACCTTAATGCTTGAACCTTTTCTCCCTTTTCGAAGAAAACACAATGAACATCGTGAGGTGGCACATATTCTGCTCTCTGTCAGACATAGGAATCCTACATATGCTCTGTCTTCCGTACGGAGCCCCTTAACCACCGGGTGTTTGGCACTTCAGAGTGCATATCAGGAAACAGATGGCGATTCCTTAGGACAGAAGGGCATAGTATTCTAAATAGAGTCCTATCCAAGGGCATAATAATATCAAATTGATAGGAATGAAAGTTTATGTAGCACTGGGTCATTTTAAAGCCTAAATGAATTCACTTAGAAGGTTATAATTTGATATGCATGAAACGAAAGGGAATTTCAAAATTAACAAGACTTTATAGACTGTTACCAAATTTCAGATAAAATAAAAGGGATGGAAGTCCGCCAGCTGTCAAATGCCTACACTGTTCTTTTCTCTCCCAGCCGTATTGGAAAAACATAGATTGGCTCTTCAGAGAGCCATATTCTGTTATGACAGTTTTAATTATGGAGAATGAATCTCTTTATAAAAACATCCAGAGAAACTGTATTCAAGAATTAAATATCTGGAGCTCCAAGAAATATATCTGTGAATAAAAGTATTTTTTAAAACACATGTGAGAAATACTGGCACAATTTCAATTCTATGAGTGTGTGTGTATGTGTACCTTTGAAAAGACAAATAGGTTTCTGGCAAGCCCAGTGAATTAAATTATTTAGATTTCAACTTCATATCTGAAACTATCTTTGGGACCATGAACCATACAGCCCCTTGAAGATGATGAAATAATAGGTGATACATGGCACAAGCCACTGTTAACTTACACATTCTATAGTGTTACTATCAGTAGATAACTTCATTTTACCTCAGGCTAACTTTTTACATACCTGAGTCAGCAAAATTTATGGAAATGAGTTACCTGGCTACCATGAAGCTGAGCCTTCCCAATGTACTGAACAATGTTCAGGTTACTTCTCCTCAGAATGCCAGAACCAGAGTAAAGAATATCAAGACCGTAAGTGGATGCTGAATGGGGACCACCTAATGGCAAAAACAAAAACAAAAAAACTCTGTAATTTAATAAAAGTTCCAGCAATACCAAACTGGGAAGGGGTGTGGAGGGAGAACCCCCTTTTGGTCACATACGTTCTATGTAGCCAGTGTAGGCAGAGGAGGACCCGCTCTTGGCGAAACGGTCATAATTATGAGCAACCATTTCCTTCAGAACTCGACGGATCATTTTGCTGAAACACAGAAAAAGAAAAAGCTGCACATTCATTGTAATGACTGTTTCTTAAGTCAGATTTGGAAGAAACTCAAATTCTCAGGGGAACAAGGGAGCCAAATGTTCCTCCGGCTGCTCCAAGCCTGGGAGGGACTGGGAGGCCAGCGCCAGGCGGGCTTCCCCTTCGTTCCCCAGCAAGGCGAGGACGCCCAGCTGCGAGAAGCCCTAGGCAGCCAGCGGACCCTCCTCAGCAGTGAAAAGCATATGCTCTTTGATCTTTGAGTCTCTCAGTTCCATCGTTGAACAATATATACTTTTAAAGAGATCAGCAGCAAACTGGAGAGGTTGCCAATATTTCCTTAAGCGTTTTCCTATGCCCTCTAATGTTATCACTGGCTAATTATATGTAATAGTAAATTTCCAGAAATTTCCTCTATGTTTACGCAGTTTTCAGCTGAAAAACATCTCAGCTCCATCCATACATAAACCATTGTCTCCTTTAAAGTCTTGAACCTGACCCCAGCCTTCTAACTTATCTACTTACCTAATTAGTATTAAGAGATTTCCATTCCTGACTTAGTACCAATCATGCATCCGTGATTATAAAATTGTAACAAGACAACAACATAAAAATAATTAACTAAAAGATCTGGACTTAAATCTGAGGTAGAAAATTATTGAGGAAAGAATAGTTTACCTTATAGTCTTTTATCCCCACTATCACTAACTTACAAGATTTTAGCCCCTAAAAGAAAGATGAGGAGGGTCAGGACAGCTTTCCTCAAGTGTTCAAAGGGCCTGCCTATATGTGGATAAATTATTAGGCCTGTTATGTTTTGCTCTAGGGATAAAACCAGGGCCAACAGGAAGATGTCAGTTATACACAAATCTAATGGTGAGTCTCTGAACAATGACACAAGTTCCCTCAGAGGAGGTGATCCTCTTGCCACCTGCCAGGAGACTGGACACCCTCACTGGAGAGGGATACCAAGAGAGATAGCCTTTAATGTCCCTTCCAACTCGAATGCTTTTGGTTCTGACAATCTGTCCTGCAGTGTCTGTGATGGCCAATTTCCTTTCCTAGGCTGCTCTCTAGCCCACTGCTTCCTCTTTACCATCCCCAAATCACTAGGTTCACAAGACAAGGGCAGCAATCACCCAAATCTCACAGAGGAACATAGCAATGGAAGACGCCAGATCCTCCACTGTAACATAGGGCTGCCAATGGCTCTACTGCTTTTCTCTCTCACTCACACTCCCTCTTCCTTATCTGGCCTGCTCTTTTCTCTCTTCTACTCACTCCTGCTGTTTCTTTTCCCTTCATCCTTCTCATTCTTTGTTTTTCTTTCCTTCAATTGTGTACTGCCTTTTTATTTATTTATTTTTTCTATTTCTCTTTATTTTCTTCTCTCCACATGTCTACTTTCCTTTGCAGCTGGTACTGCTCAGGTTTGATCTTTCCCAGGGGTGTGCTCTGCATGTAACTCAGGGGAAAGAGAAATTCCTGTTCTGTTCCTCTGTGTCAGGGAGGAAATAAAAAGGGTTTGGGAAAAGCCACTTTGAAGAGGGACATCAGTGAATTCAGAAGAGACTTGGAAACCAGCAGGAAGACAACCCCGTAAGAGTAACTGAGAGCAAGGGAGTCTACAGACCCCACTCTTTACACCTTGAGTGGTCCTGAAACATGGGCCATGCCTAATATTTATGTTTAAATGGTAAGTTCTTTTGAGCTGTGATCTGAGGCTTCCAAGATTTCTAACATTTGGGAAGTTAAGATGAGAGACCATTTTGTGAGACTCTATCCTTTTGTTGTACCATTTATAAAAATAGTTCTATTAAAAATATAGTTGGATTTTAAAACATGACTAACATTTGGCACTATTTATTTACCAGAAGACCTAGAGTAAAAATCATACTTAGAATTCCAAATCATAGTGCCAAAGTGAAGTTGTGTTGTCTGGCCCACTAAATAGTTCTCTTATGGAAAATTTGGCAAACTCTTTGATGACATAACACAAGCAGCATAATGACCACAGCAGTATTATTATCCCCAGATACACCACACAAATACATGGATAAGCCTGAATAAGCAGAGAGAGGTGCACTGTTTCATACCTTGCAGGCATTTCAAAACGCAGGATGTCTTGAACGATGGAAAGCATGTACTTATTCATTTCTTTGGGAAGCTCCCCAATAGAGAGCAGGATGTTTTTTACATCCATGTAGGATGGATTGTTATTTAAAATGATAGCAGCTGCAGTAGTTCGCACAGTCTTTTCATGAACTTTATGATTCTGATGGTATATCCTGTTCAAAGTCTTCTTCACCTGTTCATAAGATGTTGAAAGTTGTTAGTGCACATCTAGATTTTTAACATGATATAGTGGCAGGCATAGTTAGTGCTCTTAAAATACACATTCCTACATTTCCCAGGTCCTTTGCAGTTAGGTTGGGGCCATCATTCTGGCTAATGGATCACAAACAGAATTGCTTTAAGTAGCCTCTGGGCTGAGGCAGTTAAGAGCTGGTATGCCTTCTTCGTCTCTTTCTTTCACTATGGTAGTGAACTTGGGATCACAATTTTTCTTACCTATGGTAGACATAGCATGAATGAGAAATACATTTGCAATAAGCTGAGGTTTTGAGGTTCATTTGTTATTGTAGAAAATTTATGATGTCACTTAACTAATACAGGTTTTTTATAAAGATGCTACTGCCATGTGGCAATGTGGCTCCAGGGATAGATGGCTACATGAACTGGTACATCTTTACAATGAAGTGCCTCAGAATCTCTCTTCTCCTTTTTAAAACTGATAGTCTTTATTTTTAGAGCAATATTAGGTTCATAGCAAACTTGAGCTGAAAGCACAGAAAGTTCCTACATCCTTCCTCATCCCTCTGCTGCCCCTCACACAACCTCTCCCTCTATTCTATACCACAGAGGTCATTTGTTACATTTGATGAACCCATATTGACATATCATTATCACTGAAAGCCCATTAGAAAACTTAAAAACAAAAAAAGCATTAATATCAAAGAAAATTTGTCAATATAATTAATTGTATTCTGTAACAACAAATAAAAACAAATGTTGTTTACAAGCATTGTCTAATAACACCCACCCTGGCTCGTGGTGTTCTGTACTAGGCATTTATAGATATTTCTTTCAATTCCACTTCCCTCTTCCACTTTCTCTTTCCCCTGAATGTTAACCTTGTTCATGGGTATATAAGAGTTAAGTGACTCACTTAAGTGCAAACAACTGGGAATGGAATTTATATGTAGGTCTGTATGTCTTAAAAGCCCCTGACCCTAACTGTCATGTTTTTACAACCTATCATACAGAACTGATGGAAAGGTGTTTATCTGCAAACCAGAAACATCATTCTCAGCAGGCAGTTTCATTTGAGGTTTACAAATATTCTCTGCCTAAATACAAGTTAAATTCAGATAGCTTTCTAAAAATGTAGCTGTAGGAACCAATATGGTAATACTCAAGCCTAGATATTTTAGTGTCAAAATTTAACAGCATCTTAAAATGTATGGAAATAAAGATATTTCTGAAAATACTTGTTTCATGAAGTGAAAGAATATACTTTAATATTTATGCTTCAGGACATAGAACATTTTTCTATTTAAAAGGTGAGGCTACTTCAGAATAGCCTTAAATCCAATTTAAGAGGTATTTCTAAACAGAAAAGAGAAATTGGTAGTTTGGGGGGGAAAAATAGGGTGACTCCAAAGGTATTTTCATTTGATTCATGTTTAAGCATGCTTTTATCCTTTTGTGAATTTTGCAAATATTCTTGGGGAACTCACCTCATTCGTTATGAAAGAGACATCATATCTCTGGAGACTGGTGGTAGCCAGGTGGCTGATGGGCCCTTCTCCTGACTCTGCATACTTCAGGAGGAGTGGGATACCTTCAGGAAGCAGCGCATTTTTCAGGGCCAGCAGGTACATCATGATGTCCTCTTTCTTCTCTGCTTTTTCAAGTCCTCCCAGGATTAACTTCTTGGCTTCTACCACTCCCTACAAGATCACACACTGCCTTAGACACATGCATAACCACACATTAAACAAGGCTCAGGCACGACTGGCTTCACTCTTAGGCCCAAGAAAACAATTTAAATTTTAGAAAGTTTTGCCCTGGTTGCCCGATTTTGGCACACAATGAAAATGAACAAGTAAAATGATAAAGGTGATTTTTGAAATACCTAACTTAATATATTCTTAAGAAGCAACGAGTATAGTTACAAACATTATGAATGTATAAGGTCACTTTAAAAAGTCCCTTGTGATTGATTATTCATAAAACTGCCAATTCATCGAATTTCTAAAGCAACAATTAGATGCTAAGTGGTAAGAGTTTTCTTAAGTAACAACTTTGGTGAAAGTAAGGTCTTCTAGTAACTATTTAAAAAGTGCTTTTCCCACTCAATTTCAAATTTTATTAACGCTGCCATACATTTACAAAATATTTCTTGAATTACTTCTATGTAGCATGTACTTTGCTTGGTACTTTTCAAGTATGTTCTTTAATCAGAAAAGCCCATTTTTCCTGGCCTAGAAAAATAGGAACTGAGTACAAGTTAATAGTTTAATAGAAAAGCAAATTAGAAATAAGAAGGTCTGGGTTCTGGTTTTATCTTTGCCACTATGTATACTTTAGGGACTTCAGTTTCAACATTAATATAAAGATTCTTACTATATAATTCATCTATAGATTGTGTAGACTCTGAAATTATGCTGTAGGCCCATTCAAAAACAAACACATGTACAAGCTGGGGTGGTAGCGGGAGGTGAGAGGTTGGGGGAGATATAAAAGGTCTCTGAATAGAAGGAAAGATACTACAATTTACTTCCTCTAACCATGGCAGCTATCTAGGCCAACTTTCCAATTTTTAATGATTAAAAAAAACATTAAAAAAGGTGATAACATACTTTGTTATTAAAGTTAGGGGGCAATAGATATTCTGGTACATTGTTGGTGGAAGCATAAAATGGTATGATTCTTATGGAAGATAATTTGGCAAATGCTAACAAATATGCACTTGATTCAGCACCTCTAACCCTGAAGCTACAGTTCCAACAATTAAAAAAATGTACCTAAGATTATTCATTTTAACATTATTTGTGATGACAAAAGAGTGGGACACACCTAATGAACATGCATCGGAGGCACCATGTCAACTGTGCCACCTTGACACAATGGAGTGCTGGAAGGTTTGAGAGAATGAGGAAGATCTCTGTAAACCAGCACATGGTGATTTTTAGGGTACATTGTTAAGTGGGGAAAAAAAGAAGAAGAAGAAGAAAAAGCAGCCCTGGCTGGTGGCACAGTGGGTAAGGTGCTGGCCTGCGAACCCAAAGGTCGCTGGTTTGATTCCTAATGAGGGCACATAAGGAGGTTGCAAGCCAGGTCTCCAGCCAGGTCTGTAGCTGGAGGCAGGTGAAACACAACCATACACTGATGTCTCTCTCCCTCTCTGCCTCTCTCCCTCTTCCTCTCTCTAAAAATAATAAATAAAATCTTTTTAAAAAAGTTGTTAAATAAAAGATACAAGAAAGTATATACAGAGTGCTATATTTTGTGCAAAAAAAAAAAAAAGGAATTAAGAATCTGTGTGTACATCTGCTTACTGCCACACAAAGAAATACAGGAAGGAGAAACTGAAAACTAATAATACTACTTAAGTAGAGAGGTAGGTGAGGACAGAAGAGAACATTTACTACAGTCCATCTGGTAGCCAAGTCTCATTATCTTCAAAGATGCATTAAAAAAAAAAAGGTTGCTCAAGAACATTAACACAGTTGAATGACAGTGATAGTCAATAGTTTACAGATGCCTATGGTAACTTTAAAGATGTGCTGAACACCAGGCTGTACTATTACCAGAAGAACTTTAAATTTAATCTTTTGAATGGTGAATTATCTGTATGTGAAAGAAAAAATAAAAGAAGAAGAAGTACACATTGGTGGTTACAGAATAGATGGGGGATGTTAAGAAAAGTAAAGGAAATGGAGAAATCAAAGAACTTATATATATGACCCATGGACATGAACTAAAAAGGGCATTGCTGGAAGAAATGGGGATACTGGGTGGAAGGGGACAAAGGGGGAAAATTGGGACAATTGCAATAGCAAAATCAATAAAATATGTTAAAATAAAAAATTTAATCCTTTGTTCAGTTTCCTCCTCGTGTTATATGTTTCTAATGAGTATTCCTATTCTTTCCCAAAGTTTCAGCCACTATATTCCTGGTGCTAATTTCTCTCTGGGCTGCAGGTATGACCATCTGCCTATTGGACAGCTCAACCTGGTGGCTCAAAGGATTCCAAGTTTAACATGCCCAAGGCAAATTAATAGCTCTGCCCTCTTCTACCCTCTTCTCACTTCCAAAACTGGCTCTATAAACTCTTAAGTAGTTGACATACAGTGTCCTAACTTGGAAACTTAATAGTCACCTAGATTCTTACCTTTCTCATCCCCCACATCCCATCAGGGACAAAATACTATTGACTCTATTTCCTAAGTGGCTCCTGGATCTGTCTCCTCTCACCTGGATGCTCCCACTTTAATTAGACTTTTACTAACTCTTGCCCAGGTTATTGCCAATGTTTCTAATCAGATCTCACTGGCTCTAATCTAGCCAATATGCAAGCAATATTGCATTCTGCTTTTTTCTAAATAAAACATCTGAGCCTGTCATTCACTTGCCTAAAATCCACACTGTTTTTCCTTCTCTCTGTAGGATAAAGACCAGCCTCCTTAGCTTGTCATCAATAAAGATCCAGTCTACCTCTCTTCTCTCCTTTCCTCTTTTCTGATTCTCCACTCCCACCTATCTGCCCAAAAACATATTTTTTTGCTCCAGCTCCACCTTTCTCACTGTTCCCAAGCACACCAGAGCCATTTTGACTTTGGGACTTTCATACATTATTGTATTATTTCTCCTAGAATGTCCTTCATTCTATAGTACCACCTCTTCACCTACAAAGCTCTTCCAAGGCTAAGCTCAAATACTTAAATTTTTGGTCAAAACTTCCCCAGCACCCCACACAGAATAGTTTGTTGTATCTTCTGTTTTCTGAGAGAACTTTTTTCATAATTCAATATTATTGCATTTATCTGTTTGTGTTTGGTAAACAAACTAGTTCTTGGGGAGTGGTAGAATAGTTTATGTATCTTTATATTCAGGGACTAACATCATACCTAGCACAGAGGAAACACTCATGAGATACTGCTGAATGGATGTTTTTACATGTGAATTTTATCTTTAGAGAAACTATTTGATATAGTATTGCTAAGGTAAACCAGCTACTCAAGTAATTTTGGAAACATAATAAGAAGCCATAGTTCTTTGATATCATAAAATTTACACAAGTTTGATTTCTTTTCTTTTTTAATTTTATTGTTGTTGTATTACATCCATCCCCTTTTTGCTCCCCTCTGTCCCCCTCCTGATTTCTAATAATCTTAATAAACTGATACTCAAACATTTTCAATGCCATTTTTTTAGTGATCATTTTTTTTTATAGTTTACACTCTAGTTATGACTTGCCTCTTTTGGAACTACTTGGTTTCAAGAACATTCTCTTTCTATCATTTTTAATAGCATGTACTCAGTAAGCAAAATAATAGAGTGATGTTTTCTGAAGATAGAAAAACAATGCTGACTGGAAGTTGGCTATCTAATAAATGTGGACAGAATTAAAGGCAAATTGAGAAGCTTTGAGAAAATAAAATTAAAAATAAAATGTAGAGTCTTAAGCAAGTAGAAGAAAAATAATTCTCGCTATCAAAACTCAAAACTGCAAACCACAATTGCTATAGAGAAAGTCCTGTTCTAAGAGGTAGCTCTAGATTCTAATATTTTTTTCTAATAACTAGAATTAAACCATACATACCACTCAAAACTGAGTACATAGAGGGTACTCAGTAAATATATATTGGTGGGAGATTAATGAATTATTTACTTTTTAGCAACTATTTTTTGAGCATTATCCATGTATCAGACAGCATTTTAAGCAATTGGTACCCAAAAAAAGAAGATCCAATTTGTAAAGAGCTTATATTTCAGTGGAGATAGAAGTAAACAATATACATAATAAATAACTGAATTATAAAGTATGTTAGATGACAATAATTGCTATGCTAATAGAGAATGGAGAGTAGAGTAGGGGGAACTAGGAGCACCAGTGAGGAGAAACATGGTGAGAGTCCGGCACTACAAATACGTTTTACACATGAGACTGGAGTCACACTTACTTTGAGTTTGCAGTCTTCATTCTGACACAGCTTTCTGACCAGGGCCCCAATGATGATCATAACGGTTTCTCTGATGTCATTGCTTGCAAAGGAGCCTTTGAATTTACTCTATTAGCCAAAAAGGGATAAAATAAGTTAACACACTTTTAAAACATTTCTAAGGAATATTTTTAGTTAAGAAACAAAATAATCTACCAGTGATGGATGAAATTGTTATGTTCCTAGATCCTAAACTCAGAATTTTGCTTTGGAGACACTTACAAATTCACTAACTCTGATGGAGAGTTAATAGACTCTCCCCTTTCCAGAGATTCTTAAAATTGGTCTATGAACTCCCTAGGGGTTTATGGATTGTTATCATTGGGTTAGTGAACCAAAAGAAAAAAAGGTCTGTAAAATTTTACATATGGATGAAAAAAAGGCTTCATTGCTTTTATCAGATTCTTAAATGGGCCCATTTTCCAAAAAGATTATGAACTGTTCAATTAGATCATAAGTGAATAAATGTACTTTAAAAAATTTTGAGCCCAAGAGAAGTCTACCTTTTGTTTTCAATATAAAATTTTTTTAAAGATTTTATTTATTATTTTCAGAGAGAGAGGGGAAGGAAGAGAGGCAGAGAGGGAAAGAAACATCAATGTACGGTTGCCTCTCACTTGCCTCCAGCCACAGAGCTGGCTGGAGACTTGGCTTGCAATCTGGTTATGTGTCCTGGCTGGGAATCAAACCAGTGACCTTCGGGTTCGCAGGCTGGCCCTTATCCACTGTGCCACCAGCCAGGCCAACATGAAGTTTTTTATTATTGGGAGAACTGTATCTCTTCAACATATTGGGTATTAATTAAATACCATGAAGCATTTTGAAGTCAAAACAAATATTTTTAAATCAATTTTTGAAGCATAGCCAAGACTTCTTTGCTCTGAAATTTTGTCTCATGTCATATTATATGATAGGTAAACACAATATTTAAATTTGTATAAAGTATAATTTGTTATTTAGAGGAATTACAAAGAAGACATTTACTGTAGAATTATTAATAGAAAATAGTTTAATAGAATTTGAATATGAATAATCAGAAGGTTTTCCAAGCAGCCTTCATTCTGATGCAAACAACTTTTAATTATTGCTTAGATTTTTGAGAGCTTTTTTCACTGGTGAGAACATTTATTTTCCCAGTGTCTGACTTACAATGAGGGCTCTCAGGAGTTCTTCATCGGGATGGGAGGCAAATCCACAGGCATAGAGAAACCTCTCCTGGAGGATAATGCTACTGTCACTTTTGAAATCCAAAAAGTCCAAAATAGCATCTAATGAGTCTGGGGTCTGAGCAGAAGTGACAGCATCCACCAGCTGAGGCCTATAAAAAGAAAGGCATAGTTATGAATTATCTGTGTTTAGGGTGCTTAAGGAACTATTTAAAATATCTGCTATTTACAATTCCATTGGTTTGGATTTCCTAAAGAAGTGAAAAAAAAAAAAATGTTATTAAAAAAAAATACCTGTCTCAAAAAGGCCACCCCCATTTTATTTTAAATCTCTCTTTTAACTTCCTTCTTGTTAATTCAATGTATACTAAAAAAATACAAACCAATTTTACTACATTAACCTAAGCCAAATATAATATGGAAATTTGGAAATAAAAACTATATAGGTACAATTATAAATCAGGTTCAAATTCTTTCTACATGAATAATATATAAAACCTATGTTCCCTCAAAATTGATTCTCTTTCTCTAATTAGTGTTATAAATACTCACTTCTCAAATGCCTAATTTCACTAGGGCAGTATTATCTAATTCTTTTAACTTTAATTTCTATTCAAGGGAAAAAGTTTTCCTCTTTAAAAAAATTGCACCGTGGTATAGGTCAATGGGCAACCATGAGTGAGCAGAGCAAAAGTCCTACAGAAGAGTTCTAGTTACCTGTTCTAGCCATCAAGAATCTTGGTTGGTTGAGTCTGGGATGATAAAATTTCAGAAACTTGTTGCCATACTAATGAACATAATGAATGTGTAAATATTTTATTCCATATCTATATAAACACACCATACATATGTTTACTGCTTTATACTTTAAAAAAAGATGCACTACATAATTTTGAACCTAACAAAAATCCAGTGAATGAAGCAGAGTCTGAGGGATACTTATTAAGTGTCTCTTACATAAGCACTGACCTAGGAAGTTTAAGTATGCAACCTCTCTTTGTTTAATTTCTTCTTCATCCGTAACATGGGCTAAAAATTGTAGTTCCCTTATGATTGTTGGGAGGATTAAATTATATAAAACACTTAGCATAGTGCTTAGTACATTATAAATGGTATATAAATGTATGCTCTTATTAATACGATCAACTTGCTGAACATCTCTATCAGTTTTATACTACCCTCCTATATAAGGAAACAGACTTAGAGATAACAGGTCATTTGTGCAAGGTCCCATAGCTGATAAGAATGTAGCTAGGATTGGAACTCAGGTTTAAAAAGTTCAAGGTCTTTTAATTATTATATCTGTTGTTTTCAGAAGTGATTTCCATGCAGCACTAGTCCTAAAAAACGCTTTAAGAAATAGTATTTTCAAGGTCATTTAAGCTTAGGAAATGTTTAATGAAATTTATACATAAAGTTATCAGACTAAGGATGTCCGCAGCAAAGAGAACTATTTGACTTGGTTCCATCCAGTATTTTTCAAACTCAGTGGCTCACAGAATCCCTTTCTCTGGGCATAGTTGTTAATATTCTGCAAATTACAAGACATACAATAGACATTTTGGTAAATGTTACACTCCACCAATTTTCTTACATTATCTTACAATAAATATTGTGAAAGGAATTATCCTCTGTAATTTACAGATGTTGAAAGTGAGGCTCAGAGGGACTAAATGTGAATGGCTTGCTTAACTGTTGGAAGTCAGAATTTAAAATCAGGTCTTCTGATGTCAGTTCATCCTTGTACCTGTGGTACAATATTGTGTAAATAATCTGATTTAGAAAATACATTGTGAAGTGGCCCAAATTATTGCTGCCTTAGGATTTTTAGGATATGAGTAAGGTTAATATTTAATGTAATTGCTATTCTAACTTATAGTTAATTTTTGCACTTATTAGTATTTTTATCTTTGATGTAGGGACAAGTCACCCTGCCAATATATTTCAAAGTTTTATAATTAAAAGAGTCTGAAAATTTATGACTTTATATATCTTTTAACTTTTGATTTAAATAGAATCAACTTGTGGTTAGTTATATAGAAATCTTATCAATTTTTTAATGCCTTCAAGGTAAGTAAATAATACACAATCAAGAATAAATAGACTTTTCAGGAAAAAAACTAAGTTGTCTTCTTGGGTATTTGAGTTCTTTGAACTCAGTGACTACTGCTGCTCTGTAAGTGTGCCTGTCATGGCCAGTTTCCACTTTTGATTACGTTAATGGCTTGTTTTCAATGTTTGTCAAATTAATTGAGCCATGTTTTATATCATCAATTAGGATAACTAATATCATGCAACTGAATTTGTGTTTACAGAAAAGTTTTATCTTACCAAAATCGCTTGTATTTATAGTCTAAGTAAATTTGAGATTAATTATCTTAATTATACATGTAAAATGAATCAGTCTTTCATCAAATATCCAAATTATGTACTCATTTCTTTTTTCAAGATACTTTCATCTGCTTACCTCTATTCTCACTAATTTATATAAAACAGCTTTGATTGGTATAATCATTGTATCTTTAATGAAAGCACATTTTCAGTTGAAAAATTCAGACTATTTTTTAAAAATCAACTCTGAAATCTTTTAAAGTGTAAATTAAAAACTTCCTGAACAAAATTATAAAAGTAGTGAGGCAATATGGTGTTAAGATGAACTCTTGGGGAGGGGGACAGAAGGGAGCAAAAAGGGGATGGATGTAATACAACAACAATAAAAATAAAAAATAAAAAAAAAGATGAAGTCTTGCTTGTCCCCATCTATGTACCAATCTAGACCTGACTTAAACTCATAAGCCCTCAAAAGAATGTTTATTCTGAGTAACTGCTGAAAACTTGTTCTTGCATTTCTGATTTGGTCACCATTAAATTACTGTATTGTGCCATAACTATTCAAAGAAAATGCGAAACAACAAATAATTCATTTGGAGGCGGGGCAGTTGGTTAAAATGAGGTCTTTTTTGCTTAATTAAAAACAAACAAACAAACAAACCAATAACCAGACAGCATCACAGGATGTTCAGGGAACTTACAGAACTTCCTTGTTTTCAGACTTGAGGATCTGGAGGATCTCTTCTTTCTTCGCTGTCCTCAGGTGCTGAATAAAGAACAGGAAGTTCCTGATGGCCTCAGACTTGGAGAGGTTTTCAGGCTGCAGGTGTTTTCTGATGGACTGCCAGTGCTCCTGGAGCTGCAAAACATAGATGCAGGCTCATACCCCATTCATAATTTTGAACATCCACATTTCCAAGAGCTGTTTCCCCCAGAAATAAATGTCCCCTTGTATCTGACAAGCAGAAGAAGCATTTGATACCTTACCTCAATATACCTAAGTGCCCCCTGACCATACCACACTGCTGAGACTCCCAGAGGCCTGCTGACCTTGTCTATGATTATTCTGTAGAAGGACTGTTTTTTTGTCAATTAATATTTTGCTCAAAGGACTTTGGGCATCCAAGCGTATTGGTCATCCCATTGTTACAACAAGGGATTTATATCTGAGTCCAGACTTTGACCACCAAAATGAAGTTGTGCAGAATTTTCATCAATAGAATATTTTTGAAGGGCAAAAATATTAGAACTGCTGATGAATTGTGTCAGGTTTCTTATATAGAGACTTCACAGAAAATCCATTTTAATAATGATTTGAGCTTTCTATTATCTCTTTTTTTTATCATTTGTAGACAATGCCGTGTGTTATTATTGCTAAGGTCTGAACAATTATTACTTGTATCTATGGTGAGTGGGATAGTATTCAGGTAAAGACAATTCTCACAAAAACTACTATTATGCTACTGTGGTTTTTAAAATAGTAAATAGTTCTAATTAATGATATTATTTTGGCTTTTAAATAAGCTAAAGAACTTATTTTTCATATCTACCACTTTCACCCTAGTTGTAAAGAATATGTTAAATCTCATTAGTGACCTCCAACTCTGGGATAGTCAACATGCTACCAGTTTCTAAACTATTCATTCCTTCTAATAAGCAGTAGGTATAATTTGCTGTTTTTGGTTATCTAATCTTAAAAGGCTATTGCAAAGAAAAATATCTACTGCACTTAGCTAAAGATTTACTGGGTCATTTCTGAGGTCAGAGAGCATATCAATATGAAGCCAGATCTTTTTTTCTTTAAAGAGTTGGAATGATAACATTATTCTGAAAAGCAAATTCCTCATAGACATAAATCCATCCTACAACAATAGAGAAATAGTTATCAAAAATCTCAGATGGTTCATAATGTTTAATAACTACAGGGGAGAAACTAATAGTTCACAACATAGTAAAGCTGACTGGTTTCATTAGTCAGTTTTCTAAATAATTTTTATCTCATATGACATTAGAAAATTACACTGGGGCATTAAAGATATATGAAAGAAAAACAAAGTTTGAGAGTGATGATTTCCTGCTTCATTTTGTTTTCCTCTAATTGAACTTTGGCGTATTTGACAAACTAGTAAGGAATTAGTGCCTTGTACTTTAAGCTAATTATTGTATTAATTTTTGGTGATTCTACTTTACTGAACACTAATGATATTCAAGGGAAGAGCATCTTCTAGTACCTATGAACAGATCATGAAGCCAAGGATTTGCTCTCTTGACAACAAGTTAAGTATTAGGGAATACTGGACCCTAAAGTGGCCCTACCTCACAACTAATTCATGCAATAAATAAAATTTATCTTTGTTGGATTAAAAATGTTAAAGATGATCTACCCTTTGCCTTGGGGATGTGCTATCTCATTTCTGGCTATCTGTAGGTGAGGTTGGAATGTATTTCTCCCCTACAGTAAAGAAGTATTCCTCAATTTAGGAAGAGGGCTGGGTATCCTTTTTCATCCTCATAGCAATACTGAGAACACTGAGCCAGCTCAGTAATACATTTTGCCTGTGAACATATTGCTACCAAGTGGAAGAACTTTCAGGATGCAGACCCTTGTCTATGTTCTTGATTCTATATGCTTTCCCCTAACTTCATTAGGCCCTTGTTACCCCTGAGTACTAGGTGTCACCATTTTTGTTTTTTTTTTTTTAAGTTTTTATTCATTATTTTCAGGGAGAAGGGCAGGGAGGGAGGAAGAAAGGGAGAAAAAAATCAATGCATGGTTGCCTTTCACCTGCCTCCAGCTATGGAGCTAGCTGGAGACCTGGCTTGTAACCTGGTTATGTGCCCTGGCTGGGGAATCCAACCAGTGACTCTTGGTTTTGAAGGCTGGCACCAATCCATTGAGCCACACCAGCCAGGGCCTAGGTGTTATTTTTAGGAAATTGTCCTAAAGTCACATCATTTTTGATTTGAGATGAGCGGATGACAATTATTTGTTTATTATTATTGTATTACGCATCATTTTAGATGCATATTATTAGGCTACTTGTCAGAACTCTGTGGTGGCTGATAGTTTTTACAAACTTTTTTTTACAAAATTAGTTGATTCCTCTACTGGAGAAACAAAAGTAAAATAGAATTTTAAGCCATGAATATTCGGCTACACATTGTTCACACTTACAGAAGGGCATCCTTTACACTCGCTCTGGAAGACCTGCCCCACAATGGGAAGGGCCGTGTACTTGGAATCAATTGCTTTAATGATGGCTGCTACATTCTTTCCAGACATCAGCTTTGGGCCTGCTTCAGTTGTCTTCAGCTCTAATTTCTGCCTGTATAAACAAAGGAAGATAAATATCACATTAGCAGTATTCTTTTGAATATACAAGCTACTAATTGCCTTTTTTTTTTTTTTTTGGCGAACAAGACACTAATTTATTTAAGTTGTGCAAGGCTATGTCTTTCAAACTGTGACATCTCTCGCAGTAACAGATGGAAAATTTAAGGCTGGATTTTCAAAATATAATGACAAGAGAAGAAAATATGCATGAATACTAAACAAATATATAATGTCACCTTTTGGGAATTTAGCCCAGCTTTCTAAAAATGGTATCTTCAATACAACCACATGTCACTTATTAACTAAGACAATTAGGAAATCTTTATTTTCCAAAATTGGCTTCAACAGTATATTTTGTCCAATATGTTCTTCCAGAAACTTGTCTCCCTCCCATCAGGAAGTAGAGTCTATATCCCCCAACCCCAACCCAACTTGAATCTGGGCAGGGTCTGTAACTGTCTCAACTAATAAATGATAGTAGAAGTGACACTTGCAACTGTTAAGGCTAAGTCATAAAAGGGAGTTCAGCTTTCCTCTGGCATGTTAGCAGCACATGTGCCTTTGTAGACTTAATGACTTTGTGAGAAGTCTGGCTACCTGAAGCTGCCATGTTAAGAAATCACATGAAGGTAAAGAGAGATGCATGAGGAGCCTCAGTAGTTTGTGTCAGCAGCCCAGATACCAGCGAGATGAGGGAGAACCTTTGAACCAGCTCTGGTCAGTGACTACCTACAACTGCATAACAGACACCTAGCAAGGCATGCCTGGTGGGCCAGGGTAAGCCCCAGACTTATGAGAAAGAATAATAACATGAATGTTGCTGCCTGAAAAACCTGATAAACAATTAAAAATATTAATTTATATGAAAATATATAAAAAACAATAGTAGAATACGAAATTCTACTCCAGATGAGACTTCAATGAAATTTCAAGAACTTAAGGCACTTCTCACAAGGCACTTTTGCATCCATTCAACTCTGACATGATAGCTACTTGAGAAGAAACATTTGCATATCAATGGCATAAAATATAATACATTTAATGCTAAAATAATGTTACTCTAAATTAAAATCTGAAATAACACATAGTCCTAGATTTGGAGTTTTAATTCTTAAGCCCATGAGAACTATTTTGATCAGAGAAGTTTCCTCAAATTGCAAAAAGAAGCTTGAATACCTAAGTACTATAAATAACATTTAAAATTCTGTCACATTTACTTTACCATGAAACTTTTTATGTGTTTCTTAATAACAATAACAAAAGAAATCTCAAGGAGAAAACATGCAAATGCCACTCCTTTTAAACACTAATATCGAAAACATTTGACAGAAATTAGAAAATAAACTGGAATACATCAAGCAGATTTAAAATTTAAATTCTACTCTATAAACAATTACTTTTAAATGAAATTCTATTTTAAAATAGTATTGAATGCATGTGATAATTATTGTTAGGTGTGCAAGATATAATTACTGTTTTCAAGGGATTCACAGTCAAAATGAGAAAGTGCTATATATATTGTATTTTATTTGGGGGGTCAGGCAACAACAAAAGGTTTTATTTATTTATTTTTATCTTCCTGTCTTTTTTCCATTACCATCTAGTCCCCTTATACTCTCCTCCCCCCAGCAATCACCACACTGTTGTCCATGTCCATGAGTCTTTTTTTTTCTTTTTGCTCAATCCCTCCCCACAACCTCCTCCCCACTAGCTGTCATCTGCTATAGATATTTTAAAACCAAGCACAATCATATATAAAAGAAAAATAAAGAAAATGTAAAATTTTAGCATTGTCTTACTTTGATATTATTTTGCCTGCAATGGTTCGTAGAAAATTCAGCCCAAAAGCATGTATCTCTTCTGCAATAACAGCTATAACAAAGCTGTCTTCTATCTTATATGTAGTGACAGATGTGGCTTTCGAAGTGACACCCAAGACCTAAATAGATAAATATTTGTAGTTGTAACATTTAATCAGCTTTTTATCATTATCTTTTTAAAGAAAGATTTATTTATTTATTTATAACATTCTATTCATCATTTTTAGAAAGAAGGGCAGGGAGGGAGGAAGAAAGGGAGAGAGACATCAATGTATGGTTGCCTTTCACCTGCCTCCAGTCACAGACCTGGCTGAAGACCTGGCTTGCAACCTGGTTATGTGCCCTGGCTGGGAATTGAACTAGTGACCTTTGGGTTCACAGGCTGGCGCCTATCCACTAAGCCACCAGCCAGGTCAGCTTTTTATCTTTAAATTAAGTCAAATACCAAACTGTCTTTTAATCTTCAAAAGGGCTTCCCCTTCACACTTCCCCAATCATTCAAACATATATTAAAATAAACCTACTCATTTTATAATAGGTGAAATTATACCCTAAATGAAAAATCATAAATGTTCCAAATTACCTCATCCTTCTATTATTTTAAATTCAACCCTACAAAATGTAATTATTTAGGTGCTTCAGAGAAAGTGATTTTAATCATACCTGATTTGCTGTTGTAAATCCAGGCCTTTCTATTTTGCATGAATCCAAGGCCTTAATTTTGATCACTTTGTCTTGTTGAGCCTGGTAGGTCACTTTACAATCCCCAGAGATATCTACCTAAAAGTAAAAATAAAAATACAGTGTTTAGGATTGTTACATGGGCCATTTGAATTTCAGTGGTAATTGCCTCGAAAAATGGTGTCCTTAATATGTCATAGCAGGTGGCCTTTAGTTCAGGCTGACAAATAGAACTCAATGCTCCCTGTAGCAAATGGATCCTTTTCACATCTTCTTTGGTTAAGTCTTACTAGTGCCTTCTTCATGCCCAAGGAATAATAAATGATTTCCTACTTCTGTCTAATGTCTAATAAGAATTGGGCAAATGGCCTGGTCAAAATCAAAACCTCTGGTAAGTGAGTAATTATGTGACAAGAGAAGTTGACTTCTAATCTACATCTGGGCTGTTTGTGAGTGTGTGTGCGTGCGCGCACCCTCTGACCAGCTAAGAATGATTAGAAATCTTTGAAAACCTATTGGGGTAATTCAACTCTATCTATGTAAGACACATCAACAATTGAGTGTAAGCAAATATGAGGTCTGTCCTGAAAGTATCAAGCCAATGTCAATATAATTAAAACAGTTTGTGCAGCTGATACTTTCCAGACAGACCTCATATATCCCAATACAGACTCTGTTTAGCTTCTCTTTGCCTTTCAGCTGGCATCTGTTAGCACCACACTCAGCCTCCATTCTAGCAAACTAATATTCCTTTGGCTCAGCCCTGCCATCAGATTTTCTCACTCCTGAGCTGTCTGAATTCAGACTAAAAAATTTGAGCTCAGCTCTGCCTTTGACTCCAGCTGGTACTGGAGGAGTCACTAAACTTCTCTAGTTTAACCTTTGTAAAATGAAGGGGGTTGGTATGGACCCATTGGTCCTCAAACTGATAATGCATTCAAATTATCTGAGAAAACTGTTAAAATATAGATGCTCAGGTCTTTCCTAATATAGTAAATTAGAATCTCTGCAAAGAATCCTGGGAATCTATATTTTTAATAAGCTCTCCATGGATAGTGATACAAAGTGGTGCTGCTGGAATGCTCCCACATCTTTCAGTCATTCTACAAGTCCTCTCAGTGTAACTGAGTCCAAGCCCCTATTTGAGTACACATTAGTATAAATGGTCATTTGTTTTGTATGTGAGACTGGACCATTCAGCTTATCTTTTCTGAGTTTTATCATAGTAATAATTTCTCTGCTGACTTTCCACAACTAGAAATCCATGCAAACAAGTTAGGTAACTCTACTGACAAATAGAGAGTCTCGATTTTTAATAATGTTAGTAAGTACCTCATTGGTGGTTCCAGAGCTTAACTGCATCTGAAATAGGCTAGCCAGGCCTCTCTTGAGATTTTCTATGGCCACTGGTTCATTTTCATATGAGTAGAAGTTTTTGACCTAAGGGGAAAATAAAAAGGATAAATATAAATAAAGCAAGAATGCATTGTTTATCATATTTGGTTAAATAAGTGTCAGGAAAGGTTCACATTCTTATCCCTCTCGATTCTGGGACAAAGAGATCAGTGATTGGGATTTCTTTTGTTGTGACATAAAGCTCTTTAAATTTCTAAGAAGTGAAGTCATCAGAATATGAAATTGCAGGAGACTGATAATGAGGGTTCAGAACACAATGGGCATAGCGTAGGGGAAGGAAAGAGATTGCTGATATAGGCTGGTATTTCTGTGAAAACAGGGCTGGCCCAAGGAAGACAAATCAGGAACATTCTCTTTGAATATGTCAACACAATCTCTGCCTGTAACTCTGCTTGAAACAAAGACTAACCAAGGCTTAAAATCACAGCAGAGAAACAGGTTTTTATAAGAGAATGGCAATCACCATTCTTGAGACTACTGAGATAGCATGGCCACCAACAGCTCTGGCAAGGGTCCAGGCATGGTCATAATGCCCATGGACAAAATCCCACAGGGGTGACTTGACTTCCTCTGTCTGGTTCTCCACAGCACTTATGCTGGCCCTTGGTATAAGCAGATAAAGAGGTTGGGAGGTTTAGGCTGTGATGGTGTTACTGCATAACCTGCTCCAGGCACTGCTTTGAGTTCCCCTTTAGAAGACAGAAAAAAGAGGTTGGAATGAGAGTGATTGACTTGGCTGCAATAGTAAATGACTTATCTTAGTTTTGTTTCATCCTTGATATTATGGGCATGGGATGACAACGATGTCTCATACCACTTTGATAATTTAGCTCATGTTTAAGAAACAAGGCTAAAAATACAAAGAATATTTTCTGGAAACCAGTCGGTCATTTTTCATCCTGTATTAACTTCAAACACTTCACAGATTTAAAACTAGAGGATGGCTATAGTTTCCCTGTAAAAATTCTTAAGGTCTATGGTGATATAATTGAGAATTTCCACCAGAAATAATCTTGAATGCCTTCCAATTTTTCTTTAAAGCCAACCATGACTTCTCAAGTGAAACAGAGAGCTCATTAATTATGCAATGAATTCAGTTACTATCAATCTGAACAATTGAGCCACGTAAAAACTATCTCATACCTTAGAAGAGAATATTTTGGCTGAAATATCCAAAAACGTTCCTCAAACCCCTATTTTTATTTTCTACATATACACTGCTTAGTGACAGATTTGCTAGGTACTTTATCCAACTCATAATCAATTTTAGTCATTACACTGGACACACCTATAACTGTAGGAATTGTGTTTGTTCAGGTTTAAAAGGAGTTGGAATAAGTGATCTAAGCATCTGAAAATCTATGGTGTCATATTTTCAAACAAATCACCAACAATTTCTTGAATCCAAGGTTGAGTTTTTGTTGTTCCATTTTGTAAACTGGGTCTTTTATCTTTTTAAAAATTACAGTGTAAGTAGCTGGGTTGCTTGAGCCCAGATACAGTAGAAAGGCTCACTGGTTGGCAATGCTCACATGTCCATGGTCTGTGGCTTTTTAGACCTGAATCTTAAATACTTGAGAAAGCAAGAGGAGCCATTAAGTGAGAAAAATACTTTAATTTATTATTAGTAACCTCACTTTCCTTCCAGGCTACAAAATGTGCCTGAACTATTTATAAAGTTAGACCTAAAATTTTAGGAAACCTAGTTCTCAGATTTAATCTCTGACTATGCACAAGGTGAAGCACTCTTTTAATTAGTGGCCCACTTCTACAGATCAAGATTTGATCTTAATCAGTAGGTCCCTAATAAAATGGTCATAATGCCCATGGACAAAATCCCACACGGGTGACCAATGGTGATGGAGACACTTTTATTTTCATTAAAGGCTAAATGATTTAAACTGTGAGACATAAAGAGAATTTTTTTTTCCATTCTTTCTGTTAGTTTTTATTATTTCCCTAGAATTAGAAAAGTAAAGTCTCCTTTCCTTGTATGACTGCCAATTTTGGGTCCCAAATTCTTTTCTCTTCATGTAGAATAGATAGCACTGTTAATGCATATTAGCCAGATGTCAAAGTTATTAGAATTAAGCAGAATTTTGATAATTAAAAAAGTAGTAATTAAGTCAGAACTTCACAGTTCAATCCAAGTGCCTATCACAGCATTGATCTTAAATGTATTATTTCAAGACAGTAACTGAATAAATTTTATTATATCCTGGCCATAAAACTGATTTCTTCATTCAGTTCTGAAATGAGCTGTTAACATCCAGGAGCACAGGACTCTTATCTAAATTCACAGTTCCTGGAGCTTCAGGAGACATGTGATAGCATAACCCAGTGACAACTAATCCCTAATCCTTTAACCCAAGAAAACCAAACATGGAGAGAGAGGGTGGGTTGTGGGGAAGGAGATGAGGTACTTCTTTCTGCCAAATTTTGACGGTCAATTTCTCCTTGAAATCAATAGGGATTATTCATATTTTCTCCTTAATGCAAAAAAAAAAAAAAAAAAAAAAAAATTGCTTCTATACATTCTCTTATACACATTCTTTAAGAATGAGAGAAAGCAAAATTCCATTAACTAGCTAAATAGCAAAAATGTTAAAAAAGGATCCTAGCAAACAGAAATTAGTCATTTTATCTTTTCTGCTTAACTGGCATTATGCCCCTAAACAATTCTTTGATGTGTATCTAAGATGAAGTATAAGTAGGAAACAGCACATTGGAAAACAGGCATGTGAAGAAATATATGAATAATTAGATTTTCAATGTGGCACATTTTTTTTGGAGGTTCAATGTGTCTACAGAAGCCACACTGCCATATTCAGAGAGAAAATCAATGCCTAGAAACAGCACACACAAAAAAGGCCAACTCAGCAGCCACGTGGTTAATTTAATCAATACTGACAGCAAAAACCAGAAATGAGAATTCAGTAATTATCTAGTTCACTGTATTAGCATTTCAGTCCAGGAAAGAATCCATATTGTAACTTGAGGCATCTTTTGCTTGTCTGTGTTAATCAACTTAACCAGAAAATAATCATGTTTCCAACTTCATTTATGATTTGCAGACAAAACCAAAGTCATGCTCAAATACTTCTGTAGGAGAGATGATTGTGCAATATAATTGTGAAAATAATGTGCAATAAATATGTATCTAAGTATTTTAATTGGTGCTCTTTTATAATTTAAATATGGGACCTTAAAATAAGGGCTCAGGGAAGGCAAAAAGTACATACTAATAAGCATCCTTGAAATCATAGAAATTTCAGGGAGTAAAATTTGAGTCTAGGGTAGAAAATACCCTTTAAGAAAACTGTCAATCAACAATTCAATCTTTCCTTTCACAACTTCTTTTATAGTAAGCTGAAGGGAGAGTTTAAATAATGATCTTTCGACAGTGATGTGGCTGAAAATTACACATAGCTTCTTGGTCTCCAGGGTCATGGTTTTCTTTCCGGTAAGTACTGTATCATATAATTGAAAGATAGCACAATGTACTTTAACCTGTGGCTGCAGTAAATCACCACAAGTCATAGCTCCTGTAGAACTGGCACAGTGGAGTTACTGAAATAATGATGTGGCAGCTCCATTCCAGCCTTTGAACAGTGAGGATACTGAGTCCATTCGTGTGTGCAATAAGACTTTGTACTCAACTGTTATCCAAGGGACTATAAAATGATTGGTTGTCATTAAAACTATAAATGCAATTACTATTTGATGGGTTCAAGTGTTTTGCCACATTGGAAGGCCAGATAAAAAAAATAACAGTATTTCAGGTTGTTAACAAAGATGTGGTACATAAAAGTCAAATGAGATAATAGATATGATGAAAAATGAAATAGGAATGCGACCAGTCAACAGAAGAGGTGACATTTTTCCAAATGCTTTTCAGCTAGAAGATAGTATAACATAGTGGTTTCCAGCATAGATTCTAAAATTAGACTCTCCACTGTGGGCCAGGTCTGAGGCTGGGGGCATGCCAGGGGCAACCAGTCAATGTTTCTCTCTCAAAGCAATTATTCTTTCTATCTCTTTCTCCTTCCCTTACCCACTCTCTAAAAATAAATAAAAAATGAAACTAAATAAAATCTTCTGCATTAAATTTCACTTCTACCTTTAGCTAGTTACATGGCCCTAGGCAAATTTTTTTACTTTTTTCATTTTGGTTTCCTCCCTTAGTACAAGGAAGTGATGGAGCAGCACCTGCTTCCTAGGGCTGTCCTGAAGATAAAAGAGATAATTTAAGTAATGCCTCAGTCAGTGCAGGCTTTGAGTGCTTGGTGCTTTCAGCTTTTATTAAGCAAACAATAAGCAAAGTCTTTCTCAAAGTCCAACTCATTTTAGTCCTGCAAAACCTTATTTGTTCATTCCTTTAGTTTACATAGCATTTATTGCATTCCCACTATAAGCAAAGCACTGAATATAAAAAGACATAATTGCTGCCCACAAGAACCCTACTCTGAATGTGGATGGCAGACAAATAAAGAGAGGATTACAATACACCATGGTAAGTGCTTTCATAGAAGCCCAATGGAGGAAGGGGTTTGAGAGAATACTGGGAAAGGTTTCCTGGAACAGCAAGTCAGACAGTGTAATGCATGGTTCTGGGTGCTTTAGGAAAGATAGAATGGAAGGGCATGAAAGTGAAAGGAGGGCTGAAATATAAAGAATGGAAATTTTATCTTCCAAAACCCATAGTCTAGCAGTGAACCACAAATGACAAAAGAAAATGATGAGGGCCATGAGTGAGCTACAAAGTGCTAAGGGGGTTCTAAAAAAGATTGGTTATTTTCAGCTGGCTAGAAGCATGTGAGCTTTATAAAAGAAAGGCCCCCGGAGCAAAACTGGAAGGAATTTAAATATTTTAACAATAGAGATGGAAGAGAAGCATTTTTGAAATGTTGATTCATATTTTGTTGTAGGAGAGGTGACAACACAGTAATTCTTCTTGTGAGTTCCTTTTTAGTGTGTTATATAAAAGCATGCACTACGATTAAAAATATATTACATGTCTAAAATTTGTATTTTAAAGTGTTCATTTTCATCTTTATTTTAAGTCTAGAACTTTGAAATCTAGAGAAAACTCAGATATGTGTAGAGTTTTAAATATAAGGGTCCTTTTCTATTTTCTTTTTTAGTTCCTTAAACTGAGCTTTCACCTTTATTAGTGCATTTTTATGCACATCAATGTAATATCTATACTTTTCATAAACCCATGTATATAATGCCTAACATCACTGATCACAACTACTTCTCAATTCCAAACACATCTAGACCATTTTAATACAGTAGAACCAAACCACAAGTAATGCACATTACAGAATTTTCTGAGCAAATTTTCCAATAGATATTATATAGTGTCCATTTATTAGTGTATGCATACAATGATTTTCAAAGTAATAGTTTTAAAATAATCTCAAAAAAGCATTTAGAATTACCAAGTCCTTTCAAAAATTTCAATTTGGTACTTTAGTTAGATAGTGATATTCTTATAACAAGTTAATATCACTTATCAAAGTTAGATAATTTCATTGTCATAATTTGTTTGCTTTCTTGATTTATTCCATCATCTGTGATGAACTTTTGTATTACAATGTCTTCCTAATCCTTTTCAATTTAATTAAAAAATGCATCTTTTAATAATCTCATCAATAAACAAGTAGTTATTTTACTATAATGATTATAAAATAGGGAACACAAATGGTTAGAAAATATAAATGAATTAAATGCCATGATTTACTTCTGAAACATTTACTTTGCAACCTATTTATTAGTTCTTTTTTAAAAATTAGTTTACCATAAAAGTAGTGACACCATGATCACCTAGGAATAATATCTACTGAAGGGGAGAAAAACATGAAGTTGGAGAAGATGTGGGACTCTCCCCGCCCCCACCCCATCACTTTTTTACCTTTCCATGGACTAGATGAAGTAGCAGAGGTCTTTGTAAAGCTTCCAAGTTTTCTTTCCTTACGATTTTGGATGGATTTTTTCCTCTAAAAACGCTCTTCTCTCCCCTCTTCTGATTCACATTGTCAACGTTTACATCTTTTATCTGATATCATGGAAAGAGACCTATTAGAAAAATTTCTATATCTGTTTTGATCAGATTCTGTTAGAAAATAAAATGGTAAAACAATAAACAGGGTTGGTCATAATTTTTCTACTGTTTTTTTAATTCGTGGTTTTGATGACCTCGCCATTAACTTCAACAATTAGGTTTCTGAATTAAGTAAAAATAGTGATACTTAAAGAAATGTATGACTTCAGGTTTATAATAATTATGACTAGAAAATGGCTTTTTATGTCATTGTCACTCATTCATTTTGAACTGTTCCTGTCTGCCCGATCTCTCCACTTTCTGTAGCATTTGTTTGGAAAGAGTCCCTCCCTATTGTACTTCATCTGTATACACAAATTAAAGATAAAAAGTATAGTTACTGAACAAGAAACATATAATATTTTCAGCAGAATACAGTTGTATTGAGAAACGGTTCAGAGAGTTGGATGGTGAAGTTTCGATTCAATTTGGAAGGCACAACAATTATTAGAGACATCCAAAAAAGCAAAGATCACTTGATAAATATCTTGCAATGACACCTCATTATAAAGTATAACAGCAACTATTTATCAGTTACAATGAAGCAAATTTTGGTTTTGTGTACCCGTTTCCAATTAATATGTGAAAGATTAACTGACTTTACTAAAGAAATCTATTGTCTTTAGGTCCTTGAAGGGCAAATATGGAATCACCATATATTAAAACTGGGAGAAATCCCAGAGACTATCTAACTTGAACTCCTTTCTCAACCCATAAATCTAAAGCATTATAACTGACCAACACTGCCATGCAAAGAAGCACCTGTTTTTCTCCTTAGGATACAGAATAGGTTTACTCCCTCATTGGTAAATCCACCTGTTATATCAAAGAACTCAGGAAAATTGAGAGGTCCAAGATATCTCTTTCAGGTACAATAGTCTCAGTTGTTTTTCACATGACATGGAAATTCTAGATCCCTGATTCCCCAGAATAATTTCAAATATATTCTAGTTTAATGTGTTTATCAATACAACACATAGAACTAGACCCCATACTCCTATTACTCACCAACATATGCCCTTTTTTTTTTTTTGCCTACTTTGACAATTTGTAAAGATTCAAATCACTTTTATTAGCAAAAACTTCAAAACTGTAGATATATGCATGTTATTGGCAGAAAACAAACTAAATGGCTCTATAACCAAGAATACAAAACAAGTGTTGTCAGATGGTACACTTCTCAAAGGCTTTGCTGACATCTAATGTTTACATCTCTCTGGCAGAAAATGCGCACCGTGATTTGGATCAGCTGGTCATCATCACCATCAGGATTCCTCCACAATAAGATGACGTCCACATTGGATGAAATTCGGTAACCTACACTGTCTTGGACTTTTCCTTTGCCCTGATTGATAAAAACTTCAGTGGAGTATGTGAGTTTGTACAGTCGGTCATTATTTAAGGAGAGACCAGTTGTATGACCTGCATAAAGATAGTGACACAAGTCAAGTGTTAGTTATAAGGCATCCACCAGGCCAGGGACTATGCTATCTTGACATCAATGCATCCTCATCTAGCGAAATGATGCCCAGTGGGAACTTGGTGAATATTTGCTAAATGAAAGATGATTCTACTTCTACATCTCCTAAAATCATGAGCTTAAACAACAAAACAATAAACAAATAAGTTTCCATTTCATAAACGTTAGTTTGTATCCCTAGTCAATAATCTACTGTATATTGGCCTAGTTGAACTACAGAACATTGTTAAAGAAATGTCATTATATTGCTTTAAGTTACATGAATATGATTTCATATCCTGCCATCCCTGCTTTATTAAGCTATAATAAATATAATTTCAAGTAAAGGTTCAGACCTAGGATTTTTAAAATAAAATTAATGAAAACCATTATAATTAAATGCAGTGGATCATTGCCAAAGTTGTTTTAGGCAGTTCCTTGAATTGGATATTTTGGATATTTAAATAATATCACACCAATGCAATTTGCTCTGTTAGTACAAAGGTACATTTCAAGGTTACACACGTATGAGTTTAAATTAGCTGTATCTGAATAAAATGATATTTCACTACATAAAATCTTAACACTGGCTTTAATTTGATAAGGGCAGTTAAATATCAAATAGTATACAAGTCAGTATTGTGAACCAAAAAACTGATACAATACATGGAGGAGATCACACACTCTTCAAATCAGTTTAATTTAACCCAAAGGAATGTATAGGAGTAGGGTCAAGTCCTTCTTAGAGATGATTTGAAGTTTATAGTTTTACAAACTTTTTCTTTTATATATTTTCTATCTATAGTTCTCAGGAGGTAGTCAAAATTTTTTTCAGCGTACATTTTTTTCTCAGTGCTGATGAGGTTGCATTACCTAGTTAACTAACATAGGTGACCATTCCTTTGTTCCCTCTCAGGAAATACGCATCTGAGGGGAGGGACAGGAAAGAAGGTTGAGATGAATAGGCCAGAAGTAAGGCAGCTGCGAAAAAAGTTACTTTGCAAAGTCAAAAAATGAATAAAACCTTTGAAGAGTTTTTACATGGTCTACTGTCTCCATCACCTACTATAGTACCTGCTGCCCAGAGGAAAAATAGAGTCTTTAATAAACTGTTTTATATGCATTAACATATTTAATCTTCACAAAAACCTAATGGGGTAGGTACCATTATTAATCTCACTTCATATAAGGAAAGCAAGAGGCACAGAGATTATACATTTTACCCAAGATCACCCAGATGGTTAGTGGTAGAGTCAGCATGTGAACCCAAGCTGGCTGGCTTTAGAGATCATGCTCTTACCTACACTCTACACATGTAAACCTTTAGGTTGAACTCTTCTCTATTCCTAGGAAGTGAGCTAGGAATTCATTCATTCATTCATTCATTCAATCAGTCAGTCAGTCAGTCAACAAGGATGTACTGAGCACCACTGGGTGGTGGGCACCTTTCTAGGTTCTGGTACTATACCAGTTAGCAAGCAGACAAAATGTTTACCTTTGTGGGGTTTATGAGGAGGAAATGGGCAATAAGTTTCAGACTTACAAGTATATAAAGAAAATTGAAACAGAAAAGGGAATGGAGATGCAAAGAGAAAGATCTTTGTAAGAAGGTAATGTTCCAAACAAAAGCTTTACGCTAGCCTCATGGATACCTGTGGGAAAGGCATCACTGCACCCCTGCCTCCCCATCCTCCCTACAGAGGGAATAGCAAGTTCAAAGGCCCTGAGGAGAGTTCATGCAGGTGTTATAGAAGAACAGCAGGGTGGCCAGAGAGGCTGGAATTGAGTAAACGAAAGATAGCAGAAGGAGGGGAGGTGGGTGGCAGGGAGACCTGGGAGGCTTTGTGTAGACTTAGAATTTGACTCTGAGTAGATGTGTGATGAAGTTCTACAATCTGACAACCCTACAAAGAAAGAGGATTAGGAAACAAGAACTAGGTGTCTGGAAAAGCCAGGAGAAGGATGTGTGGAAGCGGGTATCCAAGTATATGCTCATGGACATAAGAACAGACTGTCTAAGCAACAAGTTAGGCAGAACCTCAGGTCAAAGATACAGATGACTGAAAAGGTAAGGAAAAATCTTGAAGAAGATGAAATATGTGGCTCCCGCTAGCTTCCCCTACCCCTACTTGTCTACATTTTTTTTTTCTTTTGAAGCTTTAACACTCTTTTAAGTAGGTTTTTTTTTTGTTTTTTGTTTTTTTTATTTTATTGTTGTTGTATTACATCCATCCCCTTTTTGCTCCCCCTCTGTCCCCCTCCCCACCCACCCATTCCCCCCAAAGTCCAAAGTCAATCCCACCTGTTGTCCATGTCCATGGTTCCTTTATACTAGGTTCTTGTCTAAGCTGCTCCCCTTCTTTGCCTCTACCTTGTCCCCCCTTGTCTACATTTTAACTGGGGGCAATGCTGCAGGCTCAAACATTGGCTTTCAGGCCAAGAAAGATATTTTGGCCAGAGAAGCCTTATTTTAGTGACAGGTATCGAATTCTGAATAAGGCATAAAGGAAGTACATGTTTTCTTATCTAATCCTCATAGTTATTCTGAAAGATAAGCATTATACGACTCGAGAAAAGCTGACTCTGTGTTCAACTCAACAGATAAAATGCAAAATTTGACATTTAAATTTACTGAGTTCCAACTTTTGTGGACTACATGAAGGTGTTTTCTGATTGAAATAACTTTGAAAAGTTTATAGAAAGGTAGCTTCCCTTAAATTCTGAAGCTTTCCAAACCATCATCTTTCCAAAATATCATATTCTTTCTTGCTTTCTATGCAGTTTTCTTATTTATAGGGTTGGGGGGGGGGTGGGGAGAAACCCACAATAACTACTTTATCTCAATCATTTTCCTCAAAATAATCCTGGTGTTAGATTTGATATTATATTGTAAAAACCACTCATATTTCAAATACACAACAGTTTGACCTATAATAAAATAGTAAGATCTTTAATAATAGTCAGATATAATTAACAAGCTTTTACTTTTTTCTCAGAATTTTCTTTCATCCAAGTAAGGACTGTATCTTTAAGTACCAAACATTTTAGAAAATGGTGAAAAATATTGTCTTTAGTTCAAGAACATAGTGTCATTTGCTTACATGAAATCATTTAAATTTAGCCCTCCATTTAGCCCTTCAATAAGAAAGCTTGTCTTCTTAGGTGGAAATTTTCCATGCAAAAAATCTTGAGAAAAATGTTACTTTATCACCAAAAGCCACAGTTATCCCTAAAGGGTTTATCCCTAAACAAATAAACTGTTTTATATCAGGTACTTAGAGTACATAGTTAATAAATAGAACCTTATCCTGCTAAGTTATGTGTTAGATCAATTGGCTTTGATAGTGCCCCCTCTTAAGAGACTCTAAAAAAGTGATAATTTTATAGGCACAACATTTAGAAATCCAAGGAGTGTATAAACTAGCTGATTTCAAACAAAATTCCATATCAATACATGCCATACATCTTTTGAAACCACTACTCATAAAATGTTTTCTTTCTCTCAGGGGTCTCAATTCATAAGTGTTTTTAAAATCAATTTTATCTTAAAGAAGAAAAGATAACCAGCAACAATATTTTTCCAAAGATAATAAATACTTATTCTTAAACCTACATCATGTAATTTTATTTTCTGTAATTCACCAACTATGATCATTCTATCATTTCTAAAGTAATAAAATTTAACATGTGCTTTACTATTTCATTCATAATCCTTTGGCAAATTAACCAGTTTTTTCATTGGGTCTAGTACTTCTTGATGTCACATTGCTAAGCAACTAGAAGGAAATTTAAGAAATGTTTCTCTAAAACCCTCTTTTACAATTCAGATGAAGGAGCTGCATTCAGCGGGTGACCAGCAGCAGCAGGTAACAATTGCTGGCATCTTTTCTTTCCCTTTTAAAATCGACCATGAATGAAAAATTGAAGCAAGAAGCACACTAAACGGAGGAACTGCAACTCAAAGGAACCTCTGTGTTTTTTTTAATGTATGGAGGAGTCTGATTTTGGTTTTATTCTAACGTAGTTATGCCTTTACAAACATTCCATACTTAGATGATTTTGAGGATGGTTTAGTTAGAAACTCTTTCAACACATACACACTTTCCCCTCAAAGCTTAAAATGGAAGTTTAGCAAAAGGGAACACAAACTTACCTTTAACAGAAGCAGAATATGAGGAAATGAAGCAGAGAAAAAGCACAGCAAGAAGAATCATATTGACCAGCCACTCTCTAATGCATCCAGCACCCAGCAAGGAGTCACTAAGAAGTGGACTCTTCTGATGGCAGTGAGGGAATGTCCCTCCTTAGAACCTGCAACGATAATATTTATCTCTGGGGAAAGGTCAGATTCCAAAATCCAAAATCAGGACCTAAGTTCACCGAAAGGCTCACTATTAATGATTAAACTAAGAGGGGCTGTAGTTTTCAGTCCTTCACTCTAAATTTTTTTTTAACTCAATAAGGAAAATCAAGAAAAATTTCACTTTTGAGAGCTAAGCTAAGCCACTCTACCTTCTTGTAAATTCAGAAGTACTTAGAGACATTTGAGGAAAACCGGTGGGTGGTGATAACTTCTCTGCTCAATAGTAATCATCATGCCTATAATAGTAAAAACCAGTCTTCATGTTTTATCACTTTATACGGAAGGTTAGTGAGGATTCTCAAACTCAGCTTAACTTAATTGAATTTTATTATGTCTTTAATGCTCATCTTTGCATACTATTAGAAAAAATCATTCCGAATTTTGGGCTTCAATTTAAGAATTTAAGTTGTGCCACCACCAATCACTTCAAAATAATGTTATAATAGATAGAATTTTCATTTCAGAAACCTAGATGATCTACATTATTTATTAATATGTTCACAGGCCAATTAAGTATATACTAGTATATCATAGTAGACTTCTAGCTATATCACAAACAACAGTTGTCTAAGTCACCAAACTGTCTGGCTGGAGTCCATGCTTTCTGAATCCCATTTCTAGGAGGAGATTCAGAAGGACAATTCTAGTCATTAGCAGTTTCGCTACAGAAAATTAATTGTAAAACTAGAATCAAAGCAAATACCCTAGTATGGCTAAGGCCATGCTAACTGAAACAACTTTTATCCTTGTAAACTCCCACAAGAGAGACCTAATATGAACAACGAGGTAGTTTGGAGTGGCATTGGCCAAAGGGAAATAAAACACTTGTGAAAGGCCATTTGAATTAACTTGAAAATACTTAAAAGCATGTTTAATTATAAATGGGTTCTTAAATCTATTCTTGTCTTTGTCAAAACTCTTTTCTAGAATCTTAATCAAAAGTTTAATTTAGACAACCCATGTAAAAAATTGCCAACTTGATAGGGCCACAAAATAAAATATAAAAATTTAAATCTATAAAGTTTATAGAAAACACTAAAAGTTGAAAATTGTTCATCTTTATCACCTATTAAAGTTAAAATTTCATTTACCGTCATAAGTTTTGTACATAAATTATGGCTAAAGTACCCATAAAAAATAAAATATTTGGTTGTGATTTTTACATTAAAGTTATAAATAATAAATTTTCCTGTGGTAAACAGTCAAGGCCATTCTTAGAAACATACTTTTGTTTTTATGAATAGTAAGTATTAGAAATACAAGGTAATGGGAATGTACTTTACTGTTTTAGATGTTGCTATATTTCTATTTGTTTATACAATTTCTGCATTACAGGGGGATATGGAGCCAGTATACTCACTTAAAGTTTACATACTTATTAATTAAATTAAGGACTAGTTTGAATTTTAAGTGATTCTTTGAAAACTGTTTTGTTGATTTCCATTTGAGGTTCACAGTTACATAGGCCTTAAATGTTTGTAGTTAGAGCCAGTGGCGGATGCATGATACGTGTCTATTCGGGTAAAGTACCATTCGTTGTCAGGTATCAGAGTCCAACCAATAAAAGGTATATCACTATTGCCTAATAAATGTTGTTTCACTTGAGCATTTGCTTTCCACTGGAAAGGCTCTTATAAGTCACTGTATTAGTCATTTTAATATACACGGATTGCTCAAATAAGGCTGCTTCTGTTGGTAATAAATAACATCACCATTTGCACATAATTTTTTCTATTTGCAAAGACATTTGAAAGACTTAGGATTATTTCATCCAAGAGGAAATAAGAATGCCAAACCCTTTCCATGTTTAGTGTGCCAACGAAGAGGCATTCTCTCTGCCTTGTTGACTAAGCAGAGCAGGCATTGTACGATATACTATATGACAGATACCTCCCAAAACATGTCAGCTATTTTACATGGCATGTGAAGCAATGCAGAAGCACAGCACAGAATAAAAATAATGAGAGCTGCCATTTATGGAATGCTTGCTACATAGAATCCACTAGGCTAAGCACTTTACATTTTTAAATAGATTTTATATATTTAGCTTTAGAGAGAGGGGAAGAGAAGGAGAAAGAGAGGGAGAGAAACATCCATGTGTGGTTGCCTCTCTGATGCCCCTAACTGGGGACCTGGCCAGTAACCCAGGCATGTGACCTGACTGGGAATTGAACTGGCAACCCCTCAGTTTACAGATCGACACTCAATCTACTGAGCCACATCAGCCAAAGCAACATACTTTATATTTTTTATAGTATATCCTAAAAACAATCATTTTTTCATATTAGAAAAATGAGGCTCAGCTTAATTTAGTAAAATGATTTAAGGAATAGAGCAAAATAAGCTTTGAAATCAAGGCCCAATATTCTTTACTTGAAAAATATTAGAAATAGAAAGTGGAAAAATAATTCTTATGGATGGCATAGAATTATTAATTGGGGCTGTCGTTTAATAAGTCCATTTGACTGTTGTGGTTAAATGTGCCCAGCTGAAATTACAGGGGGAAATATTGATTTGGGCTATCCAGACCAAAATCAAGTAACAAATTTTAAAACAAGGCTACTGTAATGAAATTTCACTTTTAGAACATGATACTGTGTGATACTGCTATACTATTATTTTGCAGCAATAAATAAGAAACTGAAATAAAGATAAATGACTAATTCCAAAGTACAGTTGTGTTTCTGTTAAGTATCAGAGGTTGTTAGGAGTTAACTCATTTTCCTTGATTAGAAGATAAATGAATTTCACCCCACTAAAGGCAGAAGAAAATGTATTACCCAACTAGATATAGATATAGTAGGTCAGGTAACAATATAGGAATAAAAAGTCTTTATAGTATCAGAACACTTTGTTCTTTAAAAATGGGCACTTCAAGTTATTCTTAAATGGTCATAATAAAATCTAATATTAATTTCAATTCAGTGAAGGAATTATGTTCAATGAATTCTGCAAGAATATTTTAAGGTTAAGAATATTCTTAGGGTATGATGAAATCTTCTATACCATGGCAAAGTTATAAAACATACACTATTTTAAAGGTAGTGTTTAAGATTTCTGTTCAAGGAAAATAAAAATCCATTTAATGCCTTTCCTTAACAGAGTAAATTTGAGACTTAGGTTTGAAACACTTGGACTTAAGACTCTTCATTAAAAAATACAGCAACTTTTTTTAACAACCAAAAATACCGTATGGGTCAATAACAGCCACCCTAAGAGGAACCTAAATTTATATTGTCTTCAGCCACACAAAACTGAATTTCTAGCATTTAAAGAAGACAATTGATGGCTTTCTTTCAGTAGGTGAAAGAAATGGCTCTCTTGTTTTATAAAGAAAACAAAATGTAAATTTTGATCAGAACAATTTTATTTATAAAGACAGTCCAGAGATTTCTCATTAGCTTACACCCAGTTCTCATATTATTAATATCTTACATTACTATGGTAGATTCATTAATCTTAAAGAAACAATTTGTATATTATTATTAACTAAAATCTATTTGTTATTTGATTTTTACCTAATGCTTTTTTTTCTGTTCCAAGATCCCATCCAGAATATAATACTATATTTAGTTGTCATATATCCTTAAGTACCTCTTTGTTGTAACAGTTATTTGTAGGATGCTCCTCCGTTGCCGTTTGTGGGATATTTTTCTTATGATTTGACTGGGCTCATAGGTTTGGGGGAGGAAGACCACAGAGGTGCCATTTTCATCACATCCTATCAAAGGTACATACTATCAAAATGATTTATTACTGTTGATGTTGACCTTGATCTGAGAAGTGTTTTCAGGTTTCTCCACTGTAAAGTTACTTTTTTTTCACTTTCTTTTTATACTATACTCTTCAGAAGGAAATACTATATGCAGCCAATATTATGGAGTAGGGAATTATATTCTGCCTCCTTGAGTGCACTGTATTTATATATAGAAACTATTTGGAATTGCTCTGCATGTTCTTTTTTCCTCATTTATTTATCATTTGTATCAGTATTGATTTATGAGTATTAATTTTGTATTTTGGGTAATAATATGATTGTTACAACTTTGGTCGTTGACTCTTGTTCCTTTGACATAGCTTACCTATGTGTGTGCATATATGTTAGTTAAAGCATTTCTGTAATTTCTGGCACTGCTCCAGATTCATCTTGTACATTTTCATCTCTGGTTCCTCTTATTGTCAAATGGTATCAGAAACCAAGATCTGGACACAAAATGTGCTATTTTCTACATTGAGTCTTCCAACCCATGAACACAGATTATCTCTACATTTATTTAATCTTTATTTCTTATGTCAGTTTTGTAGTTTCTCTCATATAGATCCTGCACATGTCTTGCTAGACTCATACCTGAGTATTTCTATTTTGGGTTCTAATGTTGCTGTTTTTTGTTTGTTTGTATTTCAAGTTCCAATTGTTCAATTGACTTTTGCATGCTAATCTTGTATTTTGTAGTCTTGCTATAATCACTAATTAGTTCCATAAAGACTTTTTGTGATTTGGGGGAATTTTTTACAAAGATTATCTGTCGTTTGAGAACAGTTTTCCTTTTTTTTTCCTTTTCTTGTCACATTGCACTAGCTACAATTTCCAGCATGATGGTGAGTATTTTTGTATACATTTTAGATTACATTCTTTTCTGAGCCCTGCGCTTTCTCCAATTACTTTATGAGATTTTTTTGTTTTATGTTGTTCTTTCTATTTTCTATCATTTTAGAATTTGAACTTAATTTGTTTAGAAATAATTGGGTTATACGTTTCATCTTTCTTCCTGCTTTATATTCATTTTTATTATAACAACTTTTAATAGGATTCAACTATGATCTCTTTTTGCAGTTTATTTTTAGACTAAATAAGATAGTCTGTACTTTCAAGAGAGGGAGGGGTAAGGAGAATAGCTTTTCTTACATAATGGTTCTAGAACTTCCTTTTCTGGTGCTTTTCTACTTCTTAGCTCTGTCTTCTCTTCTTTTCCATGTTTATTTTGACCTTTTTTTTTCCCCCCTCCTTTGCCTTGATTGTCCCTGACTTGATCAATTTGAGTCCTCCCAGAAGTTTCTCCTTAGTGTTTGGCTTTGTCCAAGAAGGGAGCTCAGGTTTAAGTTTTGAAAGTTCATAGTCCTGTCATCCTCCCCACCCCACCCCTGCCCACAGACAGCCTTCTAAAACTTTCAGACCTTCCTGCTGACCCCTTGTACTCACCCTGAAATTAGTCTGCCAGTTTTGCTGATTTCACATTGGTCTCCCTTGCTTTTCAGTGAATACCTGTAGGCAGGTGTTCTCACAGCCTTCAGACTGTTATGTTGTTTTCCCACTGTTTTCTCTTACACAGACGTTTATACTTAATTGTTCGTTCCCACCCACTCACATTTCGAGCTTGATAAGAATTCTTTTTCACTTAATTATGTTGTAGCTATGAGCTAAGCACGTGATCATTACTATTTTTCTATCCTAGGTGCTCTACCTGCCCTGAGGAGATTCTGACTGTACTGCCTCCATAGTCACCTTCCTAGTCTTCAATATTCATATGTTGTTTGTGAGGGAGGTAAATAAGGAGTTAAAACAATTTTAATTTTTCTTATATTTTTGATGTCAATCAAAATGCAGGCTGAAATGATTATATATGATAGGTTAATTCTGCTCTTAGATACCTTTCAAGTCATCTTCAAACATTATTTATATTTTGTTTATCTAGCTGAAAAGTAATGTACAATTGTTCCTTGGTATCCACATGGGAATAGTTCCAGGATATACCATAGACACTAAAATCAAAGAATACTCAAGTGCCTTATTATATTTGCATATAATCTATGCATACCGTCTCACATACTTTAAATCTTCTCTTGATTACTTTATAATACCTAATACAATGCAAACACTGTAAATAGTTGCCATACTATACTGTTAGGGAATAGTCACAAGAAAAAAAGTCTATACATGTTCAACACAGCACAATCATCATAGTAGGTCTAACTACATACAGGATAAGGCAAAAGTAGGTTTACAGTTGTTTGAATGGAAAATAATACAATTCATAAATAATACAAGAATAGACTATTTCACATACCAACAACTATAAACCTACTTTGCCCCACCCTGTTGTACACATCAGCACCGATGTAATTGTTAAATATATATATTTTTTCGATCCTTGTTTGGTTGAAGCTGAGGCTGCAGCACCCGCAGATCCAGGGGACTGACTGCACTCATAAATGCTACTCTACTCCCATACTTTCCTACTCCCAACTTGCTACAGTGTTCGCACACTTCATAAAATATTAGAATTAGGCTTACAATAATGAGATTTATGGTGAGTGCCCAGTGTTCTCAGGCCAAACATTTGGAGGAGCTCATTACTCTTCCAAGAAACAGTATTTATATTGCTGTTTTTGTAATCTAAATTTTTGGTTGTATCTGTAGTCCCCTTCTCACTCTACAATCTACAGCCTGGTTTAAAAAACTGGCTGCCAATTGTCTGAATGTGATTCACAAACATGTTTTATTTAGTCTATTCAATATTTTTATTTAATTGTTGACAACACTTAAAAACCAGGTTTCACATAAAAATTCAGATTTCTGGCTGCTTTTTAAAAATTGAGATCTATGTCATTAGGCCTACATTCCTACGTGGAACTTGTACCCTGATTAAATAGAGAATGTGCTCTCATGTTTATGACACTGTTCTCCCTAATAGCTTTTCTCTTGTGTTAACTTCTAGTCTTCATAAACATTGTAAGTTTGTAACCATGGACTATTATTCTTTGATTTCAATCTTACATGTTGACTTAAGAAAACTACCAAATATGTGATGATTGTTAAATCTATTTCTATTTAGATGCTCTGCAAACTCCCCTGAACCCATATATTCAAAACCAACTTCATTAAAAAAACGAAACAAACTATTTTTCTTCAACTATTCTATAAACCAGGGGTGTCAAGCTCATTTTCACCGGGGGCCACATCAGCTTTGCAGTTGCCTTCAAAGGGACTAATGTAATTTTAGGGCTGTATAAATGTAATTACTCCTTAACAGTGAAGCAAGCTGGTTAGAAGCAAGGTACAGGGTGGAAGGTGTTGGGTTGGGTACAACAAGGTGGAGGGCAGGGTTCAGCCCGCGGCCTTATGTTTGCTACTCATGCTATAAATGACCCAGTTAACACAATAACATTCTTATAGTTGTCCAAATTGTAAAATTACTTAGGCCTTTTCTTTCTTCTTCCTCATTATATCCAAAACTTTTCAGTTATGAGCCAAACTATGACATCTTTACTTCCACTGTTCCTAATATTTTAAATGTTTTTCTTCTTTATATCTGGAAGGTTCCTACTTACTTCCCAAAATGGGGCAAGCTTATTTAACTTTTGAAACTGTATCCTTCCTCCAGGAGCAGTTACGTGCTCCTTTCCATGTATAAGCATCTCAAGTACATGATATACTACATGGTATTTATATGTTGCTGGTTCTCCCACTGGACTAGGGATTCCTTAAGGATACTAATCCTGATCATTCTTGTATCAAGAGTACCAAGACCAAAAATGTATGGAATGCAATAGATGTGTGAAAAACATGAATTTTACAAAACAATGAAAATAAGATTATTTCATATAATGATTTTATTTTATATGCATTAATCTTTGGTCAAACTACTGTCCCTTTTCTTCCCCTGGTACTTTTTTTAGTGCTTGTTTTGGATTGGTATTAGAACCATATCATATTTCGCACCATTACTGCAAAGTTAAGTGGATTTGTCAAAAGAAAGTTAATTGACTCCACTGTTAGTTTTTTGTTTTTGTTTTAAAAGATTTCATTCATTATTTTCAGAGAGAAGGGCAGGGAGAGAGACTGAGAGGGAGAGAAACATCAATGTATAGTTGCCTTTCACCTGCCTCCAGCTATAGACTTGGCTGGAGACCTGGCTTGCAACCTGGTTATGTGCCCTGGCTGGGAATCGAACCAACAACCTTATCCACTATGCTACCAGTTAGGGCTCCAATGGTAATTTAAAAAGTAATTTAAATTTTAAAAAATATCTAAGGATTCCAGGTATTAATTCTGAACGTATTATATAATTATTCATCAAACATCCCTGAGGAACAACTCAACAGCTGTTAAAAAGATTTGGCACATCACCGTGTCAGCCTGAGTTTAATGACCTACATGTGAAGGGATAAGTATCCAGTTACTAATCCTCCCTCAGCTACTCTTTGCCTGGATATGGAGGCAGCTGAAAAAAGATGCCCTACTAATAAATCAGAAATGGATCCAATGCTCAATTAAGATATCTTTTAGATTTGAGATGAGGAAGAAATGGGGCGCTACTGTCTGTTCAGGTGACAGTTTTTCAAGAAATGTTTGAGGAGTTGAAGCAAGAGTAACTATTTTGGGGATTAAATTTATTCAATAAATTTCAATTCTTGTAGTAAACTCAAATTGATTAAATTTTTATTCACTGAAATCTTTACACATGTTCAAATGTTTTCAAATATCAAGAAAAATTTACTTCAGAATTGTTTACCTACTGATAGCTGTCCTTTTCAACTGTTCTAACTTTATTATCTTTAAATTCTACAATAATCACTTGTTAAGAGTACAACCAAATTAAAAAAAAAATACGACAATCTACGGGATTATATTTCAGTTCTCTCTGTTGACTTGGTCTATATATAGCAAGAAGATTACATAAAGTCAAATATAAACAATGAACTGTCACTTGATATTTTGCAAAACAGAATTGGAAAAGTAACTCAAGGAATGAGAGTAAGATTTTCAGCTGTAAGCAATAAAAAGAAGCTTAAACATTCTAACCTAACTGCATCTTAATGGAAATTTGACTCACTTTTAAAATGTGATTTTTCCACTTGAATTGTGTAAAATCATAATATAATGACAACCTTTTTTATAAATTAGTTTAGGCAAGACATGCTTTGCTCCCCCAAAAGGGCCACTTTTACATTTTAAAGGGTAGGAATAGGGTCTTCCCTCCGCGACCCCAACATCCCATCCCCACAGGAACATGAGAATGAATCCATGTCCCTGGGTACACTCGTGCTTTTACGTGTGAAAACTGACATCAATGTTAAGTACCGCCCCCACCACTTCAAAAAGCCCAACTCCTGACCTCGCCCCACATAAACTCCCTCCCCTTTCTCCCAGGGCGGGTCCGGAATTGGCGCAGGTACATGACGTACGACGCACGACGTAACCGCTGAAGCCCCCACCCCTGCCTCTGGGAGTTGAAGTTTCCGAAGGACTCGTGAGTTATATCAAGCCCAATTCTGAAAGGCTTTCTGCGCGTGCTCTCAGGATTCCTAAAAACTCTTCAACTTGGTAAGTCTTCTGGAACTGAGGCTGTCGCTCGCCTACCCTTTGATATCCTCCGGCCACTAAAGAGGCGCTCAGCCTGTGTCACCCTCTGTTAGCCAAAAGGGCTTCCGGAAAAGAAGAGAGTGAGCTTGTGGAAGTAGCAACCGCGACCTAGGTGCCGAAGGAAGTGGCGTCAAATAAGGGTGCGTCCTCGCGGACCGGCAGGAAGCTCTCTGATTGGCTGATTTCGTCTTAATCCCGCCTCTAGAGTGCGTCTTCCCGTTTGTGGCCTAGACGGGAGAGTGGGGCGTGGCCCAGTCCACACACGTGGGGCGCCAGCTGTCGGTTTCTCTTTGGGGATTGCGATCCGGTCCCTATTTGTGAAGAGTGAGTTTCCAGAGAACCAAGGGAGAGGGCCATTTGGAGTCTGAAGGGCCGGGGAACGAGTGATGGTTTCGCCACTTCGTGGGTAGAGACCGTGGGCGAGTCGCTTTTTTCCAGTGAGGTCTTTTTTCCGTGAGGGGCCGCGGTAGCGGAGCGCTTGTGAATGTGGAGCGTGAAGGGGGAGGAGCTGCGGGTGCTTTTAGGCCCCAGCGTGGTGAGCTCAGGACGATTTTAAGAAGACCGCGTTGTTACCTTACTTCACGGAAACATTTTTAACTGTTAAAATTTGGCCATTTTTGTAGCGAAAGAAAGAGGTTAGCAACATAATTTTCTCACTTTCTGTTTTTTAAGAGCCGCCCCGCCCCCCCGCCCCCCCCCCCCAATCCCAGGTCAGTCCTCTGCCTAAGCGGCCTGGCGCTTTTACTTACAACTGCAGATTGGGCCCCGCGTCTTTAAAAGGACATTCCTTCCCTGTCACTGTCAGATCATTTCATTCAATGTCTGCAGTCATTTCAACATTCATTTCGGTTTTTCTGGAAGGGAGTCTGTGCCATAACTTAGGAAGAATATTAGAGCCCAATCAATCAAATTCATGGATTTCTTTGTTTAACTTTCGCCATTCGCCGATTTTTTTGTTTTTTTGGTTTTTTTTTTTTTCTGCTTAAATGTGACAAGAAGTGGAAATACAAGAAATGTTGAACAGCGCTCCCCCCCTTTTTTAAGTAGTTATCCCACATCAAATAGCCTTAGTCATATTTATTCAGTGATTAGTTTTATGAGACCACCTGGCAATCTGTTTCTGTGACTAAGTGAACCATTTTAAAAATTGAATACGGAACAAAATTTCACACATAATTTCTTAGGTTTGCTACAAAATACTGTTCTTAAATAGTTGTGGGACGCGTGGTAAAGTGAATGAAAATGTAAGAGCATCACTGCATGTGAGGAAGGAACACGAAACTGCGATAGAGCTTATAAGCTGTGGCCAAAACTAAAGAAGGGAAGTTACCTAGTAAACACCATACATATTTTACTTAATTTGTAATCCCAACAAGCTAGTGAACTGCTAATTCTATGGTATAGGCAGTGGGAGTTGGTACATATCCTTGTACGTAAGGCGTGCTGTAAGCAATCTCAAACCAACATCATTTATATTGTATTCCATGCCTCAATGTATCTATAGTTTATTAGAAGCTTTAAAAAATTCTCTTTACTACAGTGTATTTTCTTAATTGAGGAGGACCTTTAAAATGATAACGATGTTGACTAGCTTAGGATCTTGGCTTTGTATTTTGACAGGGTATTGGAAACTTCTTGGGTAAGGTGAAAGCTCCCCCTGGTGTACTTGAGCTGTAAAATATTGCCATGCCTTGCTTTAAAATTTTTCATTATCATAGAGCCAGTCAACACTTGAAAATTTCAAACATACTAGAGAACTAGCAAAAATAATGCTAATGATAATGGAGATAGTCTCCCTTAAAATATTATTGTTTCATGAAGAGAGCAATTTGTTTCCTGTGAATTTTGATTGTACTTTTAAGTTTGCATGTTTAGCTTAATGGGTAGGTTCAGCTTGTTTTCTCCACATTGTTTTGGATATAAGCATTGCTGACTTAATGGAAAGGAAGTAAATTAAAAGTGATCCTGGAGATCACAATATTTATTAAAGATTTTTAAAAATCTTTTCAGGCTGGCTGAGTTTCATCTGTCTGTCAGTTCTTAAGTTGAATCTTCCAGCTTTTAAAAAATTATTAGTACACTCCAGGGTATATCTTTACCATTTTGCCTTTCTCTCCGTTGGTAATTCAGATCTTTTAACTGCTCTGACAGGTTCATTCAACAAGTACAATATTTTGAGAACCCACTTTATGCTAAATAGGTTCTGGGTGCCTTGTTCTTAGTAATTATTTAATAGCTTTGTAATTTGGGGCAAGCTTTGTAAAGTAGGCATGATACTGACTACCTCTTAGGATTGGTTTTAAGGATTAAGTTAGGTAATTTTTTTGTGTACAGTAAGAATTAATGTTTGCTATTACTATTTTTATTGTTTGAAAAAAGTCTTTGTAATATAATACTACACTTATTTATTTATTTCACTTATACATGGGCATCTAAGTGTCAAGCACCATGTTAGCACTGGCAATATAATGTTGGGTTAAAGCAGAGACGTCAGCCCCACCCATGTAGATTTTTCATTGTAGAACTGGATTTGAGTTGTCATGTCTAGCAGGTGTCCCTTTAAACGAAGGATATTGTTTGGTGTGAACTCTTACTTGCATTATTAGATGATTCTTTCCCCTTCTTAGTAATTTATGACCTAGTTTATGCCAGGGTTTTTGCTGTAGCTTCCAAAGCACATCTTAAAATTTCTTATCACTCAGTTAAAATTTTCTCAGGTTTATCACTCAGGTAAACTTTTCAAGTTTGCTTAGTTATCCCTATATGTCCTGTTGCAACAGTGCACTTTTAAAGAAAACAAAAACCATGTAAAACAACAACAAAAAAACTACTCCTTAAATTATGTTTTGCAAAGGTTTTACCTTTCCATTATCTGAATTGTGGTGATTTTTCTTTTTCCTTTCAGGTGTTAGTTTTTTTGTACATCTTAGCAATTTCTATAAGAAGGAGGAATCATACATTTTTTTAAAAGACCAATAGTACATTTGCAAGTGTTATGCTTAGTCTTTGGTATGGATAAATAATATATAACATTTTTAAGCTTTGGTGTTAAGAGAAATCTCAATATTTCTAGCTCTTTTTCCTAATCTTAAGGGAAACTCAGTTTTAGGCAATATGTATAAAGATGTGGGTAGTTAAATCCAAATAAAGATGTTTGTGATGACTTTTAAGTACTCCATGACTGATTACAGAATCAACTTATTTTGTTTTAGTCTCCATGACTAAAATGGAATATTTAAAATTATGTATTTATAATGAAATATATGGAAGAAGGCAACCAGATTTGTTTTCTGCACTATCCAAAATATACAGATCAATAGCATATCTTTTGTCAAAAAACCAATTGAGTGTATTCCCAGATGATGAAAATAACATTTTTCTCAGAGCATTAAAGATGATTTAAAAAGTGTTTTTCTTCAAAACAAATTTTTTATATTATAAAACTATATTTTCATAATATAAATTTAGAAAATGCAGAATACCATGGGTAACAAATATTTGTGTGATTTTTTAAACAAAATTAGATATGTGTATATTTTTTATTTTGATACTCTTTATTAAATTAACATCACCATTTTTCTTTATTACTGAATAATTTTGGGTAACATCATTTTTACTGGCTGCTTAGTATTTCCAGCCACTGTCATAAATAAACTGTAATTCATTAAACCCCTTTTTCTGACATTGAAGTAACTTCCAGTTTTTCATTGTTAAAAATAATATGGGGGGCAGAGTAAAAAAAATAATAATAATAATAATAATATGGCAGTACATACAGTGATCCTCCCTCCCCTAATCCACTGTTTTGACTTCCCTGGTTTCAGTTACCTGCTGTCAACCAGAGGCAAAATATTAAGAAGAAAATTCCAGAATTAAACTATTCATAAGTTTTAAATTGCATGTTGTTCTGAGTAGCATGATGAAGTCTATGGCCATTGAGGTTCATATCATCCCACCCAGGATGTGAGTCATCCTGTTGTCCCATGTATTTATCCTGTATACTCTGCGATCTATTGTTAGTTACTTAGCCATCTCAGTTATCAGAGAGAGAGAGAGAGACCCCATTCACGTAACTTAAAAGTATATTGTGATAATTGTTGCATTTATTAATTTTTAATCTCTTACTATGTCTAATTTATAAATTAAATTTTAGTATATGTATGCATTTATAGGAAAAACATAGGTTATATAGGGTTTAGTGCTGTCACCTTTGGGGACATCCCCTGGGGAATCTTAGACTGTGTTCACTACAGATAAGAGCAGACTACTGCATGCCCCTTTGCTTTAGTTCTGTGCATATTCCTGATTCATTAATGAATTATTCTAAGGAAATAAATTACTGAGGCAAGAGTATCAGCGTTTTAAAGCTCTTGAAACATAGCTCTGTATAGCCTTCTGGAAAAATTGTGCCATGACCATCAATAGGGTATGAAAACACCCCATTTCATCAGAATGTCTTTGCCAGTAAATGATATTTAATTGTCTAAATTTCATTTTCATTCATTTCTGATATGGTTTAATTTTAATCACATCTGCTGATCATTTGGTTTTTATTTTTTTGAGTGTGAATCATCTATTCAAAAGTTGCTTTTCAATTTTTCACAGGCATCAAATAATGTCTTCTGAAAAGATGCCAGCATTTATTGAGACTTCTAATGTGGAAAGAAAGCAAGACTTAAGTGAAGGTCAAGAGGAGAGCCAGAAGCCAAGATTAGGTGAAGAGTTTGAACCAATATCTAAACGACAAATGAAGAAGCTAATAAAACAGAAACAATGGGAAGAACAACGAGAACTCCGCAAGTATGTTCCGAAATGCATATATTCTACCCCTATTCAGAAACATGAAGCATAGGACCTTTCGTGGTCTTTAGACACATTAAAAGTAATTGTGTTAATTAAAATTGGGGCTATGCATATTCCTAGCTAACACAGTTAGTTGGCTGTTAAAGCTGTATGTTTTGAATTCATTTTTTTAGCATTGTTTATGAATTTACATTGCACACTTTTTCTCACACAAAACCTACTTTGGGTAGCAGCACAGTTTCTGAAATAACTGACTTAGGAAAGGGATATAATTAGTATCCACGTCCTAGTTCTGGAACAAAAATAACCACCTCAGAAAGATCAAATTTGGGCCTAACATTGATTTTGCTAGAACTACCTGTATTGCAGGTTTTGTTGAGAACAGTTAGGCTGAAACTGTTATTGTGCCAATGTTTGGAATATTTCATAATCTATAATGCCAAAATAAACTGTAGTTGATGCAGATGAGAGAAAAATATGCGAGATCTTTTTTTCTACTCATAACTTCACTTTGCTTTTTTACTACACCATGTAAATTGCTTAAAAATCAAGTAGGGGAAGAACGATAACAGTAAAATTTACCACAACTCAAATTGAGTGTTAATGTTTATAAACTTTTCTTAGTAGAGTATGATACCAATAATAAATGAAGTTAGGATTTGTGTGAAGTGCATTATTTTTGGAAACTCATTTACTTCCTTTCTAAAACTTAGATGCACTGTGTAAAATTGCTGATAAATAACCAATTTTGATCCACAAGTGGAAAGTGCTGATTTTAAAAAGTAATTGTTTCTTTGTCTATTTTGAACAGTTTTATAAATATCTGAATGTATAAATAACAGCAAAGTTATTTCAATTACTAACTTTAGACAAAAGCGGAAGGAAAAACGCAAGAGAAAGCAATTAGAGCGACAGTGTCAACTGGAATCAAACTCAGATGGAAATGATAGAAAGCGGATTCGGAGAGATGTTGTTCACAGCACACTTCGCCTTATCATTGACTGCAGTTTTGACAGCTTGATGGTCTTAAAGGTATCTTGAATCGTTTTCAGAAAAATCTTGTAGGCTAAACTGGGCTAAATAATTCTTGCTTTAATATGTACTGTCACTTTGATATAAATTTATATACTGAAATGAATCTTAAATCAAGTTTTTCATGCTCTGTACACTCTTAAGTTAAAGTAGCTAATAAAGTCCTTTTACTTATATGTTAAGAAGGGGAAAGACAAATACCATAATTAGATTATAAAACTCAATAACTTCACATTAATCATAAAGATCTGTGTTTATTTGTCCTAATCAAAATTAAGAAAAGAAATATGATGGTCTTAATAGAATTATTTCTTATTTAATAGTTTGAGAAACCTGGTTGTTTAATTAATGCTAATGTGGAGAGAACATGCTTTAATTATTTTCCAAGCCATTGGTAAGTTATGAAAATAGTAGTAGTATTGCCCTAAGAGAGGTTTTTTTCCCTTTTGCTGACTGTTAAAAAAGAGTAATGCTTTCCTAAATGAACACTTCCAGTATAAATAAAATAATGGATTGCTTACAGAGTGTTTGTTGACTTTACTTACAGTAATTATTTTGTTACATAAGGAACCTGAATTGGAAATTATCAGAAAGGACTTGTATTTCAAAAGAAATAAAGTATCTGTCTAATCATTCCTTGTGCTAATTCTCTTCAACTAAGATTGTGAAATGTCCATAGATGATTTTGAAGATTCTGCTTTAAAAATTGTATTCTTTTCTAGGACATTAAAAAACTTCATAAGCAGATTCAACGATGTTATGCAGAAAATCGACGAGCACCACATCCAGTGCAGGTATGTTTGACAGATTTGAAACAGATTCTAGTTTCCTTTCTTATATTTTCTTTGGGAAAAGGCATAGATAATCCCGACTGCCTTACAAGAGTCTTACAAATAATCCCTTAGAGAAAAAATTGCCTATTTGAACCATGTTTTATTTTTTTACAAAGATAAAGTAAAATATTTTCAGCTTTTTTTCCATGGACATCATCCTCAGCCACACTGCCTAGCCATCATCAGTCTTTTACACACTGACCTGCTCATTTCTGTATAGTTGAGCATCTTCATTAATGGATATACATATATTTTCATACCAGTTTCTTAGCTCGCATTCCTTCCCTCCTGGGGAGTAGGAGGAACCAATGTATGATGTGGTACCAATGTGGTTAGTAGGTTTATTCTACTGAAAAGGTTTTGTGTCACTGATAATTTTGAAAGGTACTTCCTAAGCTAGAGTAAGGGAGTGCTTTGTGAGACTAGTTGCCTGCTATTGAATTCTAGGTAACGTAACAAGTAACACTGGCTCCCTGATGTTGAGAACTGTAAGTTCTTTCTTGGTTCAATATTCTCTTTTATCAAGAGATAGTAGTTTTATACTTATACATTGTATATTCTCACCATTGCTTATACATTAAATCAGTGTCAGGTGTTAGAATCAAAGAATTATGAAGACTTTAGACTGTTAAAAAATAACAGTGGTGGCAAGAGAAAGGGAATGAAAACTTGACATGGAAGCATGTTATAGCTGCTTGAAAAATGGGATAACAATGTAGATGGAATAAGTTAGTGGATTATGAAATATTCAAAACATGTCACTTCTACCAAAAATTTATTCTTGTGTGTTTAAAGCATGCTGCAAATTAATTTTTTTCTAAAATGAAAATTGTTGTTTTATTGATCATTAGCTTAGTGTATAAGGGAAATACAGTATTGCACTTAAGTAGTCATTTGCTTTCTCTTTCTGTGCCTACAAATCTCTTTATCAGTTTTACTTGACAAGCCATGGAGGCCAGTTGAAAAAGAACATGGATGAAAATGACAAAGGATGGGTCAATTGGAAGGTAATTAAAATTGATTAACTCTCCAATAATCCAAGTAATTTTAAGCTTAAAAGTCTACATTTTTTACCAAAGTTCTGTAGGAATCAGCAATCTCAAAACCTTGTGTATCAATGTACCTACTAATGGGAGTACCTACTTAAGGGTACTAATGGGAGAAGCTAAATAGACTAAGATAGCAGTCTATACTTTCTTTAATTAAACATCATTTGTTATTTTGCCTCCAACATTAAAACATCTTTAAAAGGAAAAATTGAAAGGTCTTTATTTAATCTCTACTTGAAAACTGTGCATTATTTTTATTTTATTTTATTTTTAAAATATTTTATTTATTATTTTCATAGAGAGTGGAAGGGAGAGAGACAGAGAGGGAGAGAGACATCAATGTATGTTGCCTTTTACTTGCCTCCAGCTATGGACCTAGCTGGAGACCTGACTTGCAACCTGGTTATGTGCCCTGGCTGGGAATTGAACCAGTGACCTTTGGGTTCGCATATGCATTATTTACAAGAGTGAAGTTCCTCTAAAATTTGAAAATGTGCTTGCATTGTTTCTTTTAAATCTGTGTTCTCCCTTTTCCACATGTGACATTGAACTCTTGAAACTCTGAATTCAGATGTGCTATAAATGTAAAATATACATTGGATTTCAAAATTCAGTACAAAAACAAACAAAAAATTGGATCTCTGTGCTGAGTCATTCCCCATTCTGTAGGAGCCATCTTGCTCAGGGAAAGCAGTCCCCTTCAAGTACCAGCAGCCAAAGGGGAAGCATTAGCCCTGCCCATAGGAATTACTCTGCCCCATGTGGTTTTTAGGCCTAATTGCTCTTTACATATAACTAGATTAACAACAGAAGGAGAGAGCCACAGATTGTGGAACACTGATAGTCTCACAGGCTGCCTAGGGCCTGACTGGAACACCATCTGACATTACTAGGGGTGGAATCAGAAAGAGAGGACAGTGGTAAATACTGATTTTACTGGGATGAGTTCCACAGTCTTCATGATTTGCATTCTTTTCTCTCCTTCATAGGCTTTTTTTTTTCTTTTCTTTTTTTTTATTTTACTATTTTTAGAGAGAGGGGAAGGGAAAGAGAGAGAGAAACATCAATGTGAGGTTGCCTTTCACCTGCCTCCAGTTACAGACCTGGCTGGAGCTGGCTTGCAACCTGGTTATGTGTGCCCTGGCTGGGAATTGAATCAGCGACCTTTGGGTTCTCAGGCCAGCGTATCCACTGTGCCACCAGCCAGACCTCCTCCTGCATAGCCTTTTAACATTCATTTCTTGTTCTTCAAATTTGTGCCTATTACATTACTAGTTTTTATATTAAAGTTTATTTCAAATCTGGTATTTAGCTTCTCCCATCTCTTACTCCATTTTACCTTAGCTCCATTTGTTATTTTTGTTGTAATTTTTATTTTCTCCCTTATTGACTTTGTTTCCATTCTGCACTCTTACTGTTTCTCCCCTCTCCGGCCTCTCAAAACCATTTTTCTTTTCATTATTCACCTCACATTATTTTTCCTGTTCTTAAAATACACTTACTCTCTTCACATTTATCAATTTTTGCTTGTTGGTTGTGGATATGGTGGTCATTGAATTTCTTCAATTTAATTTTTAGATCTTCACTATTTTTGTATTTCAAATCTCAAATTTTACCATTTCCCTCTCCTGTTCCATTTTTTCTTCCTCCTGCTCATTATTTTTTTCATTATAAATTAACATTTTTCCCTGTCTTAGCTTGGTTTTCATTCCTCACTCTTAGTATTTCTTTTTTTTTTTCTATCCTCCCCAAATCACTTCTCTTTCCTCTAGACATCTCTTAAGCTGTTCTTTCTTTCGTTGTTCCCTCTTATTCCCATCCCATCCATAATAGTCTTTGCTCGTATGTTGTTGATAATGCTGGGGTGGATCTTTTTCTCCAATTTGGTTCCTATTTTTCTTTCTCTCACTATATATATATTTTTAATTTCTGTATAAATCTAATACTATACACTTCTTTTCTCTTACTCCATACTGCCTTCTTCCCTCCCTTTTATTTATGTTGTGAGTTTTACTTTCTTTCTCTCCACCTTGTCTCTATTCCATACTCTTACTATTGCTCCTCCCTCTACCCTCTTAAATTCATTTTTCTTTCAGTTAGTCACCTCATGTTCATTTTTCCTTTCTTGTAATAGTCTTAATCTCTTTGCACCTTTATTACTATTGGCTCATTTGCTGTTGATAGTGTGATTGTGGGTAGGGGATAGTTTTGTGGGTATGGGTTTGTTTCCTGGGCTATTTGATTTTGTTCTGGCAGCACCTTTACAACAGCATACATGATGGTGGAATTCATCCCAGGGATGCAAACATGGTATAATATTTGCAAATAAATAAGTGTAATATATCATATAACCAAAATGAAGGACAAAACCACATGATCATATCAATATATGCTGAAAAGTTATTTGATAAAGTACAGCGCCCATATATGATGAAAACACTCAGCAAAGTGGGAATAGAGGGAATGTATCTTAGCATAATAAAGGCCATATACCAGAAACCTACAGCCAACCCTTACTCAACAGGCAAAAACAAGACTTTCCTCCTAAGATCAGGAACAAGACAAGTATGTCCATTTTTACCCCTTTTATTCACCATAGTATTGGAAATTCTAGCCACAGCAGTCAGACAAAATATAAAATAAAAGGCATCCAAATTGGAAAGAAGGAAGTAAAACTCCTTTGCATGTGAAATGATAGTGTACATAGGAAACCGTATAGGCCTCGCAAAAAAAATACTTGACCTAACAAATGAATTTGGCAAAATAGTGGGATATAAAGTCAATAGTCAGAAACTGAAGCATTTTTGTACATCAACAATGAGATATCAGAAACAGAAATCAGGAAAAAAATCCTATTTCTGTAGCAAGAAGAAAAACAAAGTACTTACGAATAAACTTAAGGAGGCAAAAGACCTGTATTCAGAAGACTACAGAATGCTGAAGAAAGAAAAGGAAGATACAAATAAATGGAGTACTACATAGCAGAAAGAAAAAATGAACTCCTGCATTTTACAACAGCATGGATGAAACTGGAGAGTATTATGTTAAGTGAAATAAGTTAGCAGTGAAAGACAAATACCATATGATCTCACCTATAAGAGGAACCTAATGAACAAAACAAAAGCAAAATAGAACCAGAGGTGAGGAAACAAGGAACAGACTGATAGTGATCAGAGAGGTGGGGGGAAAGGAGAAAGTGAAAGGGGAAGAGTCTAGTCAAGGAACAGGTATAAATGACACATGGATATGGACAACAGGGCAGGGATTGACTATGAGAGTAGGTGTAGGACAGGCAGAGGAGAGCAATGGGGGAAAATTGGGACAACTAATAGAACAATTTTAAAATGTTGAAATGATAACAGGCATATTGTGTTGAATGCAATATATTAAAATTAAGTTCACTTTTTTTAATCTGACTAATACAAGATTTAAAATTACATATGTGACTCATTTTTTATAGGAATAAACCATTCTCAATCATTTGTAAAAATGACTAACAGATTGGCTTTAGTACCAAACAATGAGAGATCCTATTGTATTCAGAGAAGTACTGAGTTATCCCTGTATTTTTTTCTTCTCTCAGCCAATTCTCACTGACAAACTTTTCCTCTCCCACTTACCAATCCCATAATGACTGCATTTATTTTATTAATTGCCTCTAGTGTTGAACATTTTAAAGACTTTTTAAACTTTTAAAGTATAACATATTTACCAAGTTTTATGACCATGCTTAATTTCCTAAGAAATATTGTAGTAAGTTTGAGTAGGCACATTTTCAGTTATTTTGTGGCCAGTTACATTTATTTTTACCTCCAGCTTTCCAGAAAGATGTTACTGGTTTGTTATTTCAGGTCCCCCTGGGGTCCATCTTAAGCATAGGAGTCAAATTTTAACATTTTCCAGAAAGCTGGCTATTTACTAATCAATAGGTTATACGTTTTAGGTGAGACATATCCTGCTTCGTTTTTTATTTTCTTAACAATTACTGGGTTAGCTTTGACCAGTGTGGCTCTGTTGGTTGGGCATCATCCTGCAAAACAAAAGGTCACCCATTTAATTTCTGGTCAGGTACATGCCTGTGGTGCGGGTTCATTCCATGGTCTAGGTGTGTATCAGAGGCAACCAATTGATGTTTCTCCATCTCTTCCTCCCATCCTTTCCCTCTCTCTAAAATTTTATTTAATCTTGAAAAAAATTACTGGTTAAATGCCACTTGAACTTCATGATACATTTTCTTTTGTTCTAGCAATATAGTTTTCAAAATTCTGACTGCCATCTGTTGTTCAGTTTTGTACCTGTGACCTAAAAATTTTGATGAAGATGATGCAAATATATATCTTTGTAGAAATAAAGGCATGGAATTTAATAAATATGGGCCATTTCTTTGTAATGATTCATATAGTAGATGGAGAGGAAGTAATTGGGGAAGTAATGCTTTGGCTAGAAAACAATGAGCAAATACATGACAAAATGTGTTTGGTTTGTTGGAACAGAAATAAAGTTAGGAAAGGTAGGTAAATGCCATATTCAGGAAAGAGTTACTAAGTTAAGAGTTTTAATTTTATCCTACAGATAAAGATAAAACATTGAAATTAGTGTTTTTAGAAAATGAGTCTGCCATGAGCATATGGAAGTAAATTGGAGTGATTTGAGTCTAGAGACTAAAAAATAACATTAGGAGGCTGCTAATTAAGGTATAAAGTGAAAAGGAGTTAATGTAGAAGAAGGTTATAAATAATGCATTGTAACAACATTCTTTCATACTTCCTTTCATATGATTTACTTATATACAAAATAATTATTAGCCAATTTTCACAAAATCATATTAATTAATAACAACTCTCCCCATGTATCTTAAAGGATATCCACATTAAACCAGAGCACTATAGTGATTTCATAAAGAAGGAAGACCTGGTATATCTTACATCAGATTCCCCTAATGTATTGAAGGAATTAGATGAATCAAAGGCTTATGTGATTGGAGGATTAGTAGATCACAACCATCACAAGGTACTAAGATTTTATTTTTGCTTTTGCTTGTACTTATAATTGCTATATCAATTTTCTCAATGGTAACCATAATACTACTTGATAGTAGCAATAATACTGATGGTAGCTGATCTCTCTTGAATGCCTGCTATATTTCAGTCACCTTTCTGGCTAAGCACAGCATTTCACATAAGGGTGGGGCAAAAGTAGATTTATAGTTGTTTATATGGGTAATAATAATAATACAAGAATAAACTGTGTTTCATGCACTCACAACTATAAACATACTTTTGTCTGACCTGTAAGTATGCTTAATCCTCACTATAAACCATTGAGGTCAGTGCTATTATCTTCATTTTACAGCTGAGGAACTGGAGGCCTGAGATATTAAGTCTAAAATCAATAGTAGTAGGTGGTAAAGCAGGTATTTGAAACCAGGAAGATTGTTCTTGGAGTCCAGATGCTTAAATAATATGCTGTATGGATAGAAGATGTTGCTGTTAATCACTGGTAAAATCTGTAACAAAACTGATAAATTTATATTGTAAATATTTGATATTCATGGAATATACTTTCTGTTCTCTTATAAAGTTCTACTTTTTCTCTTTCCACCTCCTTATCCTCATTCAAATGAAAAATTAACACAAATAGACTTTATAACAGAAAGCATCATCCTGTACTTTTTCAGGTACTTTACTATATGTTAAATTCAACCCAACTAAAGAAAAAACATGTTTACTAAGTATCTGAAAAAATATTATCAGCAAAATAATATAAATTTATTATTCTTATATACCACACTGTCCAGTGTGGTAGCCCTGTGGCTATTGAGCACATGAAATACTTGTATGTGTAATTGAGAAACAAATTTTAAAAATTGTAATCAATTTAAATTTAGTCGCATGTGGCTCTAACTGGACAGTGCATCTCTGTAGCATCAGAGGAAATTTTATCAGATTAGTCAGCCCTTTTATCTTTCATGTTGTATATATTTTTTAACTACAATAATTTTGTTTTCAAAAACACCTGCTTCAGTCATTATCAACCACTTGTCCTTAAAATATGCAAATTACTGGTTGAAAATTTTCATTTTTCTTTCTCCTGTACTCTTGTCTATTTCAGTTCTGATTAGATCCAGGCTTTAAGGGTTTTTAATTTTGAGGAGAGAAAATTCTTTGTATTCAGTATTCTTTTAATTGGTAAGAAAGGAAATACTAAATTCATAGGCAGTTAAAAATTTTTTCAGTTCAGCTTTTCATATAAATGTGTTTTTTTGGTCATTTGTCCTGCTTAGTGTTAGGTAATTGAAACATAGTTTTGTCTATGTATCTTTTGCATTCATGGGAAGAGTGATGGTGCTTCTCCCAGAATTCAGTTTGAGTATTTTAGACTAAGAGAAAAGCAGTGTTGAACAGTGAACAGTATTTGAGTCAGGAGGCGTGCACCAAGTGTTTCCTGTGCTTCTGCCACTGAGCAGCTTTGTGACAGAACAGGGAGCATAATGTCTTTGGTTTCCTCGCTATAAATGGTTTAAAACAAGTGCCCTAAACATCCTGACTATACTTACTGTCAAGAGAATATTTCCAAATTAGCAGTTAAACACACACACACACAAACACACAGATACTTTAGATAATGCTCTCTGAATTAGTCTTTCCTAAAGATTATTCTGTTGTCTACTTTAAGTTAAGATAATTTAATGTTCTAGTCCAAGTTATAGTGTCTTTGTTTTAGGGACTCACATATAAACAAGCATCAGATCATGGAATTGACCATGCACAGCTCCCTCTTGGAAATTTTGTGAAGATGAATAGTAGAAAAGTTTTGGCAATTAATCATGGTAAGCTATAAGGGTATAAATTGAAAATACACCTGAGTGAACATTATGCAAAATAACATTATGTTTAACATTTGATAAAATAACATTACATTTAACATTTTGGACATGTAGAAAATACACAGCTTGCTGGAGACAAAACTATACAGTGCAATGTTTATAATTTGTTTGATTATAGAAATAATACATGCATATTTTAGAAAATCTTGAAAATACAGAAAACTTTAAAGAAAAGTAAGATATCATTTCACTACCCAGAGATACTTATACTTGGTATTAATATTAACTTTTTTGGTGTGTTTCTTTCCAGTTCTTTTCCTATGTGTGTATAATATTATTTATTACACAATTATTATATAAAGTGCTATAGATCTGGTTATTTTCCTCCCATTAATAAGTATATATTTTCATGTCATTGAATTATTGTTAATGACTATAATATTTCATGACCTGAATATACAATAATATAACCATTCTCCTGTTGAGGGTTTTTTGTTTTTATTATTGTAAATAACATGTAACATTGTGGCCCTGGCTGGTGGCAGAGTGGATAAAGTGCCGGCCTGCAAACCCAAACATTGCTGGTTCGATTCCCCAGCCAGAGCACATAACCAGGTTGCAAGCCAGGTCTTCCGCCAGGTGTGGCTGGAGGCAGGTGAAGGGCAACCATACATTGATGTCTCACCCCCTCTCTGCTTCTCTCCCTTCTCCTCTCTAATAAATAAAATATTTTTAAAAATAACATATAACATTGTAATATACATTCTTAGACCCTAAGTATTTTTCTGGAGTTTTGCTTTAAAAGAATTTTTTATTAAAGCCCTGACCAGTGTGATTCAGTTGGTGAAAAAGATTGTCAGTTTGATTCCTGGTGAGGGCACATGTCTAGGTTTCAGCTTCCATCCTGGTTGGGGTGCGTGTAAGGGGGGAATCAATTGATGTTTCTCTTCTCACACCAATGTTTCTCTCCCTTCCTTTCTAGCTATAAATAAATAAATAAATATTTATAGTACAGATTTTTATTGGCGCACAACTGTTTATTGGGCTCTTTTTATGTGTTAAGAACTTTCTAGTAGGCTGTAGGGATTTATAGAAATGAATTTACTGATTCAAGGACTGAACTTCTTTTAAGATCTTCAATAGATTGTAGAAATTACTTTTCCATAAAGTAATCCAAATTAATTCTTCAGCAGTGTATTAATGTGAGACTACTTTGGAGACAATATTAAGTTTTTACCTCTAATGTGGGGGTGGGGGGAAGCAAGCAAGATGCTCTCTGGAGTGGCTCTTGATAGATAAGATAGAAGTAATTTAGATTAATCCTAGCCTTTTTGTTTTTTCTAGTTTTATGTTAGCACATAAAATATAAAGAAGTGAAAGTGATAAAGAATAGAAAGGAAGCAGAAGCCTGTATTGATTATTATTGATGAGGGATAATGGTAAGCTCTTTGATGTTTAAGAAGTGAATTGAACAGGTATCAGGCTTGAGAGCTTTGGGACAAGTTGACTCTGACAGCCAGCAGAAGAAAATGATAAGAACAAAGGAATTATTAGGACATACTAGCACTCAATACTAAAACAATTTATTTTAAAACATAACATGCAACATTGTGATGAATTTGGCTAAGAAATGTGGAGTTTATCAACTTGGCTAAGAAATGTATACAGTTTATCTTTGTTTCAGTGTTTGAGATTATTCTGGAATACTTGGAAACAAGAAACTGGCAAGAAGCATTTTTCACTATTTTACCCCAAAGGAAAGGAGCTGTTCCCACAGATAAAGCCTGTGAAAATTCTTTGCATGACAAGAAGCCTGCCAGAGTTGAAGTTGGATTGGACAGTGATTCTAGTGAGGAAGAAACTAGCAGAAATGAACTGGATTCACCACATAAAGAAGAAAAGCAGGATAAAGAAAATTGCACTGAATATATATTGAACCCTATACCAAAGTAATGACATCTGGGTTTTTGTTTGTTTGTTTTCTTCTTCTCTTTTTTTTTTCTTTAAAGAAAAATCTAGTAGAAAATGAGTGCTTCATAGAACACTCAAATTGGAAGAAAGTTTTATTTTCTCTTTTTGATGAATTTTAAAAACTTAAGAGCTGAAAAAAGTTCTTAAAGCACTTTTTGTTCTTGCATAAGATTTATGTATTATTTGAAAAATTAATTTTCTAAGCTTCAAGTAAAAGTTTTTGACGTTTTTACTTTAATAGTAAACCTTTATTCTCTTTTTTACTGGGTTATATTGTTCAGAATGTGCCTTCTGACATTTTAGTTTTATTTATGTTTATATCAATGTCTTACTGGTTTATGGCCTACTTATTTGTGGAGACAGATATTCATAAATCTCCGATAAGTGTACCAAAATGTTTAGTATATGAGATTACCTTCTATTTGCAGCTTTTATATTCAATAACTTTAAAGGAGTATAGTGATTTTTAGGAGAAAGTATCAGATTGATAAACTCAACAATCTACTTGTTTTGGGCTATGGACCTGTCCCTGTTCCTCCTTTCATTGCCTTTTCGTGGTTCTAAAGCAATCCCTGATGAGTTAGTTAATCTCTCATGAGTTAATATATTTTCTTTTTTAAAACATATTTTCTTAATTCAAATCATGTTGATAAATAATTTTAATTAAATATTTAAAATTTCAGGCCAGATTATTTTAAAAGGCTGTTGAAGAATTCAATTTGTCTTTACCAAGAAAGAAATAGCTCACAGCATCTATCTTTTCATTCCATTTATGCTTTTATTTAAAAATAAAATTTTGCTCTTCAAGCAAATAGTTAACTTTATATGTGCATCTGCCTGCTATCGTATGAGCAAGCTAATGTAAATGTTTATTTCTGTACATAAGCGTGTATAAAGATATGCATTTAATTGTATATATGTATCTGTCCACATCATGTATGATTCTCCATTAATGTTACACAGAATTGAGTTGTCATATATGTGTCTTATTTATGCATATGGTTGTGTTCAATACTAAGGAATTTTAATTTCATAAAGTACAAAATCTTAATACTTGTATAAGGACATTGGTAAGGTAATATGGGGTTAAATGAGATGTTTTAGTTTCCTACCAGTAACTGTAGAGCAGTTATATTTAAAGTAAGCAATTATCCTTTGTCACAATGATAGTAAGAGTTTAGAAACCTTCACTGAGTAGATAAAATGAAGTTTCTGTTATTTTTTACTCGTTAACATCTTAAATTATATATCCAGTTTGTAGAAAGGTTACTGGATTTAGTAGTGATGTTCTTTGTCTTTTTTTGTTGCTTCTTGGTAATCTATTATAGTTATCTATTTAAAGTAAGGTCTGTGAGCAAGGTGGGTAAATAAAAAGCCTCTACAATTCTAGAAGAAAAAAAGCTTATGTCTTAAGTTGTATTTTTCAAAGGCTCAGTTTTTTTTAAAGTAAATAGTAGGTTTAATTATACCTTTTACTTATATTATCCCATAGGGAATAGGCCCAGTTTAATTTTGAAAGTAGGTAAAAATCATTACAGGTGCTATGTAGTTTAATTTTCACTAATTATAAAAGCCCCATATTAGTTTCCTAGGACTACCATGACAAAAAAACCACAATTTAGATAGCTTAAAACAATAGAAATTTATTCTCTTGTAGTTCTGGAGGCTAAAAGTCCAAAATCAAGGTGTTGGTAGGATCATCTCCCCTCCAAAGGCTGTGTATGGTGAAGAATTATTTCTAGCCTCTCGTAGCTTTTGGTAGTTGTCAACAATTTCTGATGTTCTTTAGTTGGTGCAGCTGCGTCGCTCCAACCTCTGCTATTTACCCTCTAACTCCTGTGCCTGTGTCTGTGTCCCTCTTACAAGTATGCCAATCATTGAGGTTTCACCTCATCTTAACTTGATTATAGCTAAGGAAACCATATTTTCAAATAAGATTACATCCACAAGCATTAGATGGTAGGACATACCTTATAGATGGACACAATTTTATCTACTACAAGCCCATATCTTATTAGACTGTTCATGACAAGAAGGTGATAATTAGAATTAGAAATAATTTATGAAGTATTTAGTTATTTTTGTTTGTTTTTTAAGTAACAGTAATTTTTTTTCTTAGTGTTTTCTCTCAACACTGTTTTGGTTTCTTGAGGTGCCTTATTATTTAAAACTTGAATAATGTTAAAGTCACTTGTATCGAAACATAATAAAGGTAGGAAATTCAGTCATTATTTAAATAAATATGCCAAAAGGAAGTATGTCTTGAAATATTAGAATTTTTTCTCATTTTATTTCTTAGAAACCTATGGTCTTCATAAAGCAAGCTCACATTTGCCCTGTCCGGTGGCACAGTGAATAAGGCACCAGCCTGTGAACCCAAAGGTTGCTGGTTCGATTCCCCAGCCTGGGCATATAACCAGGTTGCAATCCAGGTCTCCAACCAGGTCTGTAGGTGGAGACAGGTGAAAGGCAGGTGAAGTCTCTCTCCCTTTCTGCCTCTCTCCCTTCCCCTCTCTCTAAAAATAATAAAATAAAATTAAAAAAAAAATTTTTATTTAGACGAGTGATTTTTAACCTTTTTCATCTCATAGCACATATAAACTACTAAGAACTGGCACATCAAAAAATACATTTTTTGCCAATCTGATAAAAAACAGATACAGTATAATTTTGATTCATTCACACTGGATTGCTCTTGTTATGTTGGCTGTTGTCATTGTTTTTTTTTCATTTGACCACCTAAGGAAAAAGAGGTTAGTGCCCCTGACTATGTTGTGGAGTATTGTGTTTTAAAAATTCTTGCAGCACACCAGTTGAAAATTGCTACTTTAGACTGATTCTCCAGGTATCACTGTGTTGCAATCTTTGAGCATTTGAAAGTACTAGAAACTGAAAAAGCAAAAAGGAATAAAAGGAAGCGTTTCTAAAGGACTGTCTCTTAAGAATTGAATAAACAATTATGAAACCCACCAATTACTGACAAATTAAAGTGATGTATTATTTTGTTCTATACATGGGAAGGGGCACTGAGATGATATATATAAAAGGCAAAGAGATTTCTACAGAGCACCAAGTACATGTACAGATAGCAATTGTAAAAGAAAAAATGATGGCGGAGTTAGAATTAATGACAGCAGTGTCCTGTAGTGCTCCTTAAACTGATCTTGGTTAACAGAGATGTTTATGTTCTAGCATCTTGTCAGACACACAGTAGGCATTGAAGAAGGGTGAAGAAACTAACCAGTGACGATCAAAAGATAATACTGCTGGTGGAAAAAGTAGCCTGAAATCTCAACACAACCACTTGTTAGTCATGTGACTTCGGACAGCTTGTTCAACCTTTGTGTGTCTCAGTGTCCTTTTGTAAAATGGCAATGTTCCACCATTTGTCCACTTTCAGGATTGAGCAATCAGTTTGAAGCCAAGCAGCTAATGTGATAATACTGTCTCGTATTGACACTCCTTCAGTCCTTGCCTGACTTCCCTTATTTCTCACTCTTTGTTGCCTGGCTAAAGAGTAGTATATACTTTGTTTCAAGCTCTGGTCTTGAGGAACCCAGGCTTAGATAAGACTTTAAATGCAAACTTTCTTAATTACCAGAGTGAATAATCATTAAATAAAATACTGAAGTCACAGACCATTTAATGAAACTTTTAAAAAATCAATAAAAACAAGGATAACATAAAACACAGTTACTCAGCAATGTTGAATGCAGAAAGACTTTGGGATAACAAAAATAAAGAAGGTAAGTCACAATATTCATGTTGGATAAAGTTCAACACGTTACAAACAGAAAAGGGCATGTTGTAATGTTCAAGAATACAATGCTTAGTGAAGATCTGATAGTTATGAATATGCATCAAGTATTCAAATTCATTAAAAATTTCTGGAATTACATGAAATAAATGCATTAGTGTAAGGAGAGACATTGATGCTAACCCATGACAGTTCAAGTGGACAAAAAAATATATGGATGATGTAAATACTATAATGCATATGGGGCCCTGGCTGGTAGCACAGTGGATAAGGTGCTGGCCTGCGAACCCAAAGGTCACCGGTTTGATTTCCAGCCAGGGCACGTAACCGGGTTGCAAGCCTGGTCTCCAGCCAGGTCTGTGGCTGGAGGCAGGTGAAGGGCAACCATAGATTGATGTCTCTCTCTCTTTCTAAGAAAAATAATCTTTGAAAAAAAAGACATAATTGATACATGTCAACTTCTATAGGCTAAGAGCAGTTTTCCAGTGCCCAAGGAATGTTCATAAAATGTTAGTCCACAAAGAAAATCACTTCCAAAAGTAGAAATAATATAAGCAACTTACTTGATAATACCTTAAAATAGAAAACAAATTCATGAAACAGAAGGAAAGCCTTAACATATAGGACTTTTTCATTTAATGTCAGATGATCTATTGTAAAAAGTAGTATTGAGATAAAGTTGGTCATAACAATTATAAATTTCTAAACTATGTTTACTTACCATATTTTTTGCACTATAAGATGCACCTGACTATAAATGTGCACCTAGGTTTACAAGAGAAAAACAAGAAAAAAAAAATTCTCAACCAAATGGTATACTAAAATATTTAATAGAACAGAATAATGTTTCAACCATGTAAAGTGGACAGAGGTATTAAGAACTGTCATGATTGTCATTAACAAATGAGGAGAGACTTTAAGATTCAAGTACTCTTGTAGTTTTCTGGGGGTCCTAAGAACTCATCATCACCAGTGTCAGAATTTATGAAGCTCAATTGTTCACAATCACTGATACCACTTTCTTCGATATCACTTTCTTTGCTATCTTCATATACGATACTATCTTCAGTTCCATCTAAGGCTTTGCTAATGCCACATTTTTTCAATGACCGTACAACGGTTTCATCCTTCACTGATTGTCATGATGTTTTCACCTATTCACAAACTTGAGTGATAATGAGCCTCTTCATTCGTCCAGTAGGTGTCAGGTCATGATTACCAGCAGCCATCCATTTGTTCCACTCTTCTCTCGTAAAGACTTTAAGTGGTTTGTTGATGGAAACATTGAGAGGTTGCAACTGGCTGGTAAGACCCCCAGGAATTACAGCTAGATGAGTTGTCCCTTCTTTAAAGCTCTTTTTTGTAGTTTTGTTAATATGTGCTCTAAACCAGTCAAGCACTAATAAGCCTCATATCCATTATTCTCAGCTGATTGTAGCTGGGAGTGTCAGGTTGCTCTCTGCACTCTCCCAGATCCCGGGTGATGGGCAGAGGCAGACGGCAACTGACCAGGCACCCTGAGATTCAGCAGTAAAGTGGGACATTGAAGCACCCCCAGGGATTTTGCATGGCCCACTGCGTCCTCTTCTAACAGCTGTCACCACTGCTGACAGGTCAGGTAATACACATTATGGTCTGTGATGCTCCAATATATACTCCGTAAGACACACAGACACCCACCCACCCCCACTTTGGTGGGGGGAGGTAGTCTTACGGAGTGAAAAATACAATATTAAAGATTATGAGTAAAAATGGACAAAATTACAAAGATGACATAACTAAAACATCTGCCATAATTTAATACACATCTCTATAATTGATTAATTACAAAAATTAGGATATATAAGATTTGAACATAATTAAGTTCTAATTAATTTATCTACAACATTTTGTTCTTTTAAATTTTTTATTCTTTTCAAGTTATGAGGAAAATTTATGAATTTGAGCAAATGCTGTGCCTCAAAGATGCCCTCAAAATCAGGATTGGTCAGTTTTACAGATCACATATGCTATGATGCAATTAAAATCATTTAAAATGTGCTTGAAAACATATGAATCAGATATTTTTTAAACATTTCTAAACAACCTATAGGTTGCAAAAAATAATGAGACACACCACTAAGACAGTAAGTCAAAGCAGACCAATCCAAGAAGCTGAAACAAATAAGAGTAACTTAAAATGGGGAGATAAGTAAGTAAACCCTCAGTGAAAGGAAAGGAGGAATCCCTAGGAAGAGTGCAAAATGAAATAGAGGCACATGGAATGCAAAATAATAATGATAGAGAAGCTCAATGAGCTCAGGGAGTTCAAAGAAAACTACGAAGAACTTCAGGGGAACTATGAAGAACTCAACGGTCCCTACAAGGAACTTACTGAGAACTGCACCAGCATTAAAAAGGACACAGAAATCATCAATAAGAGCCAGGAGGAAATGAAGAATGCAATTTCTGAATTGAAGAACACAGTAGAAGGAAGCAAAAGCAGGCTAGAGAAAGCAGAGGATTGGATCAGTGAGCTGTAGGTCAGTGTAGAAAAAAATTCCCAGACAGTGCAACAAAATGAAAAAAGACTGAAAAAGAATGAAGAGGTTTTAAGAGAGCTGTAGGACAACATAAAACGTAATAATTTCCACATCATAGGGATACCAGAAGGTGAAGAAGAGGAGCAAGGGATAGAAAACCTGTTTGAAAAAGTAATGACAGAAAACTTCCCTAACTTGAGGAAAGAAAATATCATGCTAACTCAGGAAACACAGAGGGTCCCAAGGAAGGTGAACCCAAACAGGCCCACTCCAAGACATGTCATAATGAAAATGGCAAATTTCAAAGACTAGGAGGGAATCCTAAAAGCAACAAGAGAGAAACAGATAACATACAAGGGGGCTCTGATAAGGTTATCAGCTGATTTCTCAATAGAAATATAACAAGCCAGAAGGAAATGGCAAAAAATATTTCAAGCAATGAAAAACAAAGGTCTACAATGAAGAATACTCTACCCAGCAAGGCTCTCATTCAAAATGGAAGATAAAATAAGAAGTTTCCCAGACAAAAGGCTAAAAGAATACATCTTCACCAAACCAACATTGCAAGAGATGCTAAAGGGTCTACTTTAAGGAGAAGAAGAAAAAGAGAGACAGACAGGAACACAGGTACAAAGGGAAAATTAGATAATGAATAAGTACCTATCAATAATAACCTTAAAGGTAAATGGATTAAATGCACCAATCAAAATGTGCCTTGTTATAAATAAATTTTACTAAAGTATAATTTTGTGTATTATTTGTATCTGTATTACTGCAGGATTAAGTTTTCTTAGCTGAAAGCTTCATCTTGTAAAACATATGTAGAGGAAACAGAGAGTATTGAAAGAAGTAAGACCTGTGCACAGCCAAAAAAAAAAAAAATCAATCTACTCTTTAAGATGGAAAACTCCAAAAAGAATAAGTTGTAGTTCTAGTAGCTTAAAATAAAGTTGAATTTAATTATTGGAGGAGGGAGGTTCTGACTCAAAAACCAAATTCATTTTTACTATGGATTTGGCACTGTCTCTAGGACAACTTTCACAAAGGTGAGTTCTGCAACACATCATTTCTGTGAAAAAAGCACTCCAGAGTAAAATAAGTATTAAGAAAAAACTGCTTAGTTTGCTACAATATACCTAAAATACTAACATTTATATGTAATAATTACATAAGCTATTGGCATATTTTAAATTTTTTGTATTAACTCTTCAAAATCTAGTATGTACTTTAAATATGTGTAAAAATAAGTATGTGTGTAAATGTATTTTTGTATGTGTTTGGTAATATTGCAATTCATATTACTTAAAAGTAATTCTTTAAACAAATGAATTTCATTTTGAAATAATGAAAAGAAAACTTTGTATTAATATGGTTTGAGAGGCTGACAGAAGGCAATAATTAAATGGTGAATTGTCTGGATGTGGAAGAAAAAAAAGTACACATTGGTTGTTACAGAATAGACAGGGGGATATTAAGAAGAATAAAGGAAATGGAGAACTTATATGCATGACACATGGACATGAACTAAGGGGGACATTGCCAGAGAAAATGGGGGGTACTGGGTGGAGGAGGGCAAAGGGGGAAAATTGGGACAACTGTAATAGCAAAATAAAATATATTAAAGAAAAAAATAAAGAAAATTAGAAAATGTTTAGAAGTAAATTTAATGAAACAACATGTATTAAAACTTGTGGAATGTAGCTAAAGCAACATTTAGAGGAACTTTTAAAATCTATATTGTTTAAGTTAGAGAAAAAAAGACTAGCATTATTGAGTTATGCATTTAATTTAACACGTTGAGAGAACAATATATTCAAAGTTGAAGAATGGAAATATAACAGAAGCAATAATTAAAAGTAGAACAATTGTGCAGTAAGAGGATCAGACAAAATTATACTCTGAAAATACTAATTAAAATAAATTAACTTCTGGCAAAATTGTTTTTTAAATGGGGGTATATAATATAGAAATGGATAATGGAGGTATTAAATTGGAAAGAAATGGGTATTATAAAACACTGTCAAAACATTTGAAAGTTACTTGAAATGACTAAGTTATAAAAAGTAAAAATTACAAAAAATAACTCCAACAAACTACAACCACAAAGAATTCTACAACTCTAAGTAAATTGATTTAGTATTTCAAAATCTAAGACCAAATGTCTTATGGGGCATATCTATAAGACATACCAAAAGCAACAAAATAAAAAATCATTTTACACAGACTCTTTATAGAGAATTAAAAATGAGGGAACTATTATTGTATGAAGCTTATTAAATATGCGGTTCAAGTCTGACATATTTTCCCATTTGTGTTTTTAAAAATTATTAAGATAAAAACACACCATTAATCATCTTAATCATATTAAGTGTACAACGCAGTAGTATTAAGTATATTCATATTGCCTATATATAGAACTTATTTATCATGCAGCACTGAAACTCAACACCCATTAAACACTAAATACCCTTCTCCTCCCCCTCCCACCAGCCCTTGGTAACAACCTTTCTACTTTTTGTTTCTATGATTTTGACTACTTAAGATATTTCATATAATGGGTTCATACAACACTTTTCTGACTAGCTTACCTCTTAGAATATCATCTTCAAGTTTCATCTGTGTTGTAGCATGATGGGTTTTTCTTTGATTGTAAACCAGCATAATATTCCATTGTATGTATGTAGCACTTTTTTTTTTATTCATTCATCTGTCTGTGGGCATTTGGAATGCTTCAAAGTCTTGGCTATTTTGCCCAATGCTGCAGTTGACACAGGTGTGAAACTAACCCTTTGAGATCCTGCTTTCAATTTCTTTGGCTATATATTCAGAAGTGGGACTGTTGGATCATAGAGCAATTCTATTTTTAATATTTTGAGGAACCACTATGTTGTTTTTCTTAATGGCTGTACCATTTTATATTTCCACCAACAATGCATAGAGTTCCAATTTCACATCCTTGCCAACAATTACTTCCTGTTCTTTTGATAGTGGCCACCCTCGTGGGTGTGGAATAATATATGGTTGTGGTTTTAGTTACATTTCCCTGGTGACTAGTGATGTTGAGCATTTTTTCATGTGCTAATTGGCTATTTGTATATCTTCTTTGGAGAAATATGTATTCAAGTTGTGCGCTCACATTTAAATTGGGTTTTCTGCTGTTGATTTGTGGAAATTCCTTATATATTCTAGGTATTAACCCTTTACCAAATGTATGCTTTGCAAATTATCTCCCATTTCATAGGCTGCCTTTTCACTATGTTGTGTGTGTGTGTGTGTGTAAGTTTTAAAGTTTTGTAGAGTCCCATTTACCTGTTTTGTTTTGTTGCCTGTGTTTTAATGTCATAATCACTGCCCAATCCAGTACCCTAAAATTTTCCCCCTATGTTTTCTTCCAGGAATAGTTTTAGGTCTTACATTTAGGTCTCTAATGAAGTTTGAGTTAATTTTGTGTATAGTATAAGATAACTATTCTTTTGCAAATGGAATCCAATTTTTCCAACACCATTTGCTGAAAAAGATTGTTCTTTCCCCATTGTGTACTCTTGGCACCCATGTTGAAAATCATATGCCTGTTTTTGCAATGGTTTATTTCCGGGATCTGTATTCTGTTCCATTGATTTATAGATCTATATGCCAGTACCAACCATGTTGTGTTGCCTTGTAGTATGTTTTGAAATCAAGGAGTGTAAATCTTCCAATTTATTTTTCCTCCCTCCCTCCTTCCCTTTCTCTTTCTTTCTCTCTTCTTTTCTTTTCTTTTCTTTCTTCCTTCTTCTTTTCCTTCCTTCCTTCATTCTTTCGTATGTGTGTATGTGTGTGTTTCAGTGTCCCTTGAGATGCTACACAAATTTTAGGATAGCTTTTCTATTTCTTCAAGAAATGTCACTGGGATTTTGATAGGGATTTTGCTGAATCTGTAAATCTCTTTGGGTGGTATAGACAATTTAATTATTTTCTTCCCCTTCTTCTCCAATTTGTATATGTTTTTGTCTGATTGCTCTGGCCAGAGCTTCTAGTACTATGTTGAATAAAAGTAGTAAGTGTGTCTTTGCCTTTTTCCTGATTTTCTAGGCCCAGCTTTCAGTCTTTCCCTAGTAGAAGACAATATTAGCCATAGGTTTTTCATATATGGCTTTTATTATGTTGGGTCATTTCCTTCTATTCTTAGTTTATTAAATATTTTTATCATGAAAGGATGTTTAATTTTGTTAAGTGCTTTCTCTGCACCGATTGAGATTATGTGATATATTACATTAATTGATTTTCATGTATCAACCCATCTTTGCATCTAGGTATAAATATAACCTTAAAAACTTAAGCTATGCCCTAGCGTGGTGGCTCAGTTGATTGGAGTAGCATCCGGTACACCAAAAGGTAGTGGACTTGATTCCCAGTCAGAGCACATACATATGTTGCAGGCTTGATCCCTAGTTGGGGCACACACAGGAGGTAACAGATCGATGTTTCTCTCTCACATCAATGTCTTTCTCTCTCTCCGTCTCTCTCTCTCTCTGTGTCTTCCTTTCTCTCTCTCATCCTCTCTCTCTCAAGTCAATAAATATATCCTTGGGTGAGGATTAGAAAACTTGTTTTAATGAGAATGACTGAATAGAACTATCTTAATAATAATCAACTGAAGATATTAGCACAATAGTGAATCTAAAGAAATGAAAACTGATAGAGTAAAATGAGATATTAAATTAAAAAATAAGAATATAGAACATAGTACTAAGTCAAAGATGTGTTTTTCAAAGTGATAGTAAAATACCATTATCCAAATTAATGAAGGGTTACAAATACATAAAAATGAGATGGCAGTATAAATATAGCAAAAAATAGATGAATTATGGGTAAATCTGTCTCAGTTTTTTGAAAATAAATTTGGAAACCTGTATGGAATAATTTTGTGAGGAAATAAATATCTCTAAAACTGATCCTTCAAAATATATAAAATTTAAACAGGCCTGTTGTCAGAAATAAAATTGTCCAAAGTCTACCACTCCTCAAAACACCAAGACTACATAGTCTGACTAGTGAGTTTCACCAAGTTTCAAGAAAAAAGAATCTGCAATGCTATTGCAACCTCTACACAACAGGAAAAATATAGGGATAGTGAAAGCTTTGACATTAATTTTATGAAGTATGGTCTTGATATGCTTTAGTAGTGCCTATTGGTTAAACAAATAGATTCCAGCCACATTTTGAACCACTCACAAAACCTTTGTGTGAAGGAGAGTTAACTGCCCACCAAAATCCAATTTTCCTTTTCATAGAATCTTGTGTAGTACAGGAATATGATTGCTACCTAAGAATTTTATCAGCCCCCTTTCAGTTAGACTATTACTAATCATGGAATATTCTCACCATTTCAAAGCCAAGACTTGAAGCTGACATACTTTTGTGGGAGGCAGAATAATGACCCCCCTCCAAAGATTCTAATTCCTGAAGCCTGTGTTGGTATATAGTATAGGGAAATTAAATTGTTAATCATTTGACCTTAAAATAGGGTTATCTTGGTTAATTTAGATAACCTCCAGGCCCAATGTAATTATAGGAAGAGGGGGGCAGAAGAGTCAGTCTCAGAGTAACGTGTTGTGAGAAAGTCATAACCAGCCATTTTGGCATTAAAAATAGATAGGAACCATGAGCCAAGGAATGTGGGTAACCTCTAGAAGCTGGAAAAATCTAAGAAAACATTCTCCCTTAAAGCCTCCAGAAAGAATGTAACCCTGCCAACACTTTGATTTTAGCCCATTGCGACCCATTTCGGACCTCTGCCCCTAGAATTGTAAGAGATAAAATTGGTGTTTGCTTAAGCCACTAAGTTTTTGGTAATTTATTACAGCAGCTGTAGGAAATTAATACTTTCTTTCACTCTCTTTTTCTTCTTTTGACAGCAGGACGCATTTGACAGTGAACCCTAGGTGATGATTGAGCCAGAAAATGGAAAAATCTCAGACCTCTGACTCAGTAATAAAGCAGTCATCTGCTGACTAAAACACATACTTTGGGCTATTGGGTGAGAAATAAACTTCTACTGTATTTGAAAGATGACATTTGTTTCAACTGTAGGTGTCTATGCCATCCCAATGAGTAAAGTTCTCTGCTCCTCAGTTTTCTTATTTAAAGAAAAAATGAGAATAACAAGAGCAGCTTCCTCAAGTAGTTATTTTGAAAATTAAATGTTACTATATCTAAGGTGCTTAGAGTGATTCCTAACACACAGTAAGTGGGATTGAATTACTAAGACTGCACACAGACATGCACACATATGCACACAGAAACACACAGAATTCATAGTATCTCTTGAATAGTGAGCAAACATTCTCATTGGCAGGTAGAATACAGCAATTCACTGAAAGGATAATAGCCATGGCTCAAGAGTGATTTATTTTAAAAATACAAAATGTTCAATATTTGGAAATTTGTTATATCATTCACAACTAATGATGAGTGGAAACTAATTCTTTTCTGGCTCATAAGTTAGGGATAATTTTATAGCTCTTCTTTTTTGGAGGCAGGGGAGCATTTTTCATAATATCTCAATAATATTGTAACACCATAGATTGGGAAAATCAGCTCAGATGTTAACATTCTCTGTCATAATTCTGAGTAGGTGTCAAATTATAACCTGCTTAATTCTGATATGGATGATTTTCTTAGTATCAGGGCCCTATACTTATGCAATAATACTAACAATGCAAGATTAGTATATACATAAACATTATTTTTTTACATATGGTGTTAAAATGAACTACAAATAGAAATACTGTCTCCAATAATATTTGTTTAATAGCATTATACGTAGGTGCTTTGAAATTTACATGTGCCACCAGATAGAAGAGCTATTGATTCCTTGTTACCAAAATATTTAAAAAATAATAATCTGATGTTGTAACAAAATGAAGCTCGTGTTTATGAAAGAATTAGCCCAGCTTAGAATTTCTACCTTTGGTATGTTAAAGGAGAAAATGTTTTTGGGGGAGATAGAGTGTATCCATGATGTATACACTTTGCTGACATGGGTTTTGTTGATACACTCTCCTGAGTTTTAGGCCTGGGAGGAGACTTGGGTTTGCTGAAATATTCTGCAACGGGTATTGTCATCTTATTTCTTTTTATAACCACTGGAGTCTTGTGCTCAGCCTCTGAAATAGAAAAAAAAGTCTAAATAAGACCCTAATTGAAATATTGAACATAGATTCTGCCATATTTTAGTAGCAAACGAAAAAGAAAAAAATAATATGCAGTTTAGGTGAACCAAATATACCCAAAATTCATAAAATAATATATTCTAATCTTTTATATCACCTGCTCATCTTTAATGAGTTATTTGTTCTATAATATGTAGATATGTTCTTTGCTCTTAGAATCAAACATGATTTTGTTAGAAATGAATTAGGATTGGTGGTGGGCATGATGGGACCAGTGAGAGAAAGGAGAAGGGTCTATAGTCCTGATAGACAACAAGTTAAAATCAGTTATTTGTACTCTTGAGACCTTTCCAAGGCCTACATGGTCACATCCAAAGAGGAATAAGAATTTGGGGAGATGCTAAATATCAGCACTGAAGGAAAAAGGGTATGATTTGGGGATTCTTAGACCAAAATGGTTCAAATGTCTGGACAGGGTAAAATAGATTGGAGGACAACAGGTAAGACAAAAAATTGAGTAATAAAAACATCACTGTCAAGATTTGCAGTCCTGGGGTGAAAAGTTTGGAGAAGATAGATAAAATAAACAGTCCTTAGAGTGTCTGAATAAGGGGGTATTTTCTAATTTCTAAATTACCCTTATTATCGCCTATTAGTAGAGCCTGCTGGGGTCTAGAGTAACCTTCAAGAACTCTAATTGACTACTATATCATTCCTACCATAAGAGGAACTTAAAGAAATAATAAGGTAGATTTTTTTTTTTTTTTTGGAAAAGGCTACCAGACATACTTCAGAGCCATTGTTCTATGGTTATTGTTGCTGTGCTTGTTTTAAGGTTAGAGCTACCAATCCCACAGCAATGTCTCAGTTGGGCTATTCTGGATCAACACAGGACTTTCTATAATTCTTGATTCTCCTTGGCCCAAATTGTAGGCTGGGGCTGGGGCTTGGTTTCTGGTAGGGACACAAAGCTGCTCTTCCATCTTGAATTTCCACTGTCTCATGGGGCATCTGAGGGCTGATTGCCATTTAACTATTTTCTCTAGTTGACTTTGTTTCTTGGGAAAATCATTTGGCTCCATGGCAGTTAAGCTGTGAAGAACCAAGATGCTGAGATCATTGTCTCTTTGTTAAGTCAATATAGGGCTTCTCCTGTCACTGAACTGGTGTGACCAAGCTTTAGTTCCCTGTGCCCTTCTGTCTGGCTTCTCAAAGAGTGCTTGTCCCTGACGAGTCACTTTACCTTTCAACACAAAGTTAAATTTATATGAAATCTATCTCTGTGAGAGATTTAGCAGATGCTGCCCCTTAGAGTAGCTGGAAATCACTACTGTATTTTACTGCATTTAAAACCATGGCTTCTTAATATCTGTGTCCCTAACTAGTTTAGCTACTTACTGGTTTCCTTATAACAACTCAGTAATGATCCCAAACTGTACTTAACCTTTTGGTACTTCCTTATTTTCTTGAGATCCTTGACTTGACACTCTAAATCAATTAGAAAAAAGGAAAATGAAATTCATAGATCCAAACAAGTATTTTCTATAGACTGCATTATTATCATATAAGCTAAGTATATATGTGTCTTAAATATGATGTTCCAATTCTTTTTTTTTAAAGCAGACTGTATTAAATGTATTTTCCAATGAAAAATTCTTCAGACTTTGAATAAGTACCTAAACAGTACATCATACTAAAGTAGAGAGAATGACCCGATCTCTCAGATTCTAATTTTGTGGTAACTTTAAAGGTGGAGACAAATTGCAATGCTACAAAATTCTCCTCTCTATTAATGCTTTTACAGTGATCTCTTATGTGTTTTGAATGTTGTGGTCTCTGAATTTAAGCATTACTCAACTTTTAATTTTAAAGCAGCAAGATTTTCTCTCCTAGCTTAAATAACATCTCACCACATTCTTTCACCCTAATGTTATATATAAATACACATTTTCTTCTGTCACTTTAATGACAAAGTTTAGAAAGAATTCCTACTGCAGTATTTCCAATTTTCTTAATGGTTATTTTTCCATCTGACAACCCCCAGAAGTATGTCAAAGATAATTAAGTGAAACAATTTATTTTAATCTTACAATGTTCTATACAAAAAAAAAAAAGAGAGAGAGAGAGAGAGAGACCTCTACGATACACGTTGTAACCAAATACAATAACAATACAATTTGGATTTCCTTTATAGCTGTTATTTTTAGGTAAACTGGAAAAAAAACACTACTTAGATTTCTGGTGGCTACTCTTGCTTTGTCCTTACTGGAAAGGGAAAGTTCCTCAAAAAGAAAGGCTGTTAGATAAGGAAGATACATCCTTTGCAAAACTGCTCTGAAAATATAGAATTGAGAATGATTCTCATTACATTTATGAAAGTGAAAAAATTAAAAACCAAATACACATTGTTGTCATTTACTGAATAAAGAGGAACTAAGACCTCAGCATGTTTAGTGTTTTGAAAGATAAAGAAAAAAGATTTCAAGTTTTTATGTACCATATGCCCTCTGGATGGCCATTGTATCTAATTACCTGGTCAGCTGATGTCCTTCTCTAGATCTGGTCAGCACTTTTGATTTCACAGGTGAATCTGAGGGTTGTTTAACTTTGGCTGTCTTCCCAGTCACTGCTGCTGGCTCTGCTGAGATGTTTCTTCTTTCAGGGTGAACCAACAAGTTTATCTCAGCCAACTCAGCATGAATCAAAGCTGAGACCCACTCTTTTTCTGATTTAACAAAAGGGGTGGGAGGGACATGAGGGTTGTACTTATAATTGTCTAGAAACACTGAATTAATTTTCTTCTTCTTTTTTTTTTTTTCCCAAGACTCCAGTGTAAAAGCCTGGTTATCTGTTTTTTTGGCAGGCACCTATGTGTGAATCAAGGTTTCTGCAAAAAGATGCTTCACAACAACCTACCTTCTATTGACCTATGATATTGTTGAAAGCCTAGGGCAGTTAACTTGTTGAGGTACTTGTCCATGAATGGCAGTGGAATAATTTTCAAGTATTGAGCACGAAATATTGAGCTTTACAGGCCACTGCCAGAAGAAAAAATGTCTACCTATAAAAAATAATAAGTACAATGCTGGCCAGGTAGCTCACCTGGTTAGAGTATTGTCCCAATATGCCAGGGTTGCAGCTGTGGGCCTGGTAAGGCACATGCAGAATCAACCAATGAATGCATAAAAAGTGGAACAATAAACTGATGTTCTCTCTCATTTCCCCTCTCTCAAAAATCAATTAAAAAAATAAGTACAATATGATTTCATTAAATGCAGACTGATAGTTAAATAATAGTTACAAGCATATCTAGAAAGATGTACACTAACATATTCACCAAAATGATATCTGTGATAACTTTATTTAATTTTTTTTCATGGTTCTTCACCCTCACACCCTCCACCCTCACAGCAAGCACTTATTTCTTGTGTAATTTTTGAAGTTACATTCTTAAAAAGGAACAAAAATAGGCTTCTTACTCCAAAATATTTTTCAATTACCTGCCAAGTAGTCTTGAATTCTTGTGGTAAATAACTATTTCCAAAATGCTCCCATTTAAAACATTAGTCTATTACTGGCACACTGGTATTTCCTAACTTTGACTAGTGCAGTGGTCTTCAAAGAGTTGTCCCCAGACCAGCATGATTACCAGCCTCATCTGGGAACTTGTTGGAGGTGCAAATTCTCAGGCCCCACCCGCCTCAGAGGTTTGGCCTCAGCCAATCTGAGGCTCAGCTAGGTTTGAGGAGAGGATAGCTACTCTGTGCTGTTTATGGTTTCCATTAAGACTGGCGTGTGTTTTCATGGAACAGGGCAAGAAGGGTCTAAGGGAAGCTAGGTGATGACTGAGTTGATGGTTTTGGTGGGGAACTGGCAGAACTGTTAGTCTGGAACCTGGAGGTTGTGCTACTGCCATCCATACCACAGGTAGAAACAGGCTTCGCATTAATCTCACCTTTTGAACTTGCATGAAGCAGCCACTGTAGAACTTCTGCCAAAGAGTCGGTACGTAAAATGCGACAGAGCTTTGCCAGAATCTGACAGGGAATATTAGAGTCATACAGTGAGCAAATAAATGGTGCAAGGCTTATAGAGTTTCTTTTACTTTCTTTACAGTCTTATAATCCCAAATGTCCCTCTGTACATAAGGCTCACTTACATCAATTGGGGTTTACTTGGGAGCCAGTAGGATCTTTGAAAAACGACATCTTCAACACAACTAGTAATAGTTTACATTAGGTGACCTGGTTTCCCTTGTTTTTTCTGTTCAGTCCCAGCGTTATCTGGAGGAACCATTTGTTTATTTATTTTTTTCTTCTCTTGGGAAATTGATCCTTTACCTCTATACCATGGGGTTCTAGTGGGGATCTTCCAGTCACAAAACTGTCTCCCATCAGTCCTGCTGCTCTCTATAGTGAGTAAACCTGGCTGGATTTATCACTGTTCCTCAGTTCCCTGAACACAGTGATTGACCCAAATGGGCTAGGAATCTAATTCCCTTTTGTTAATCAGAATTCTTCTCCAACAATTTTTATCTGATGCTAAGAGCTAAAGTATGAATGATTGGCAGAGGAATTTTCAAGTATTGAGTACAAAATATTGAGCTTTACAGGCCACTGCCAGAAGAAATACATTGAGGTTGGCTCAATGGATTGAGCATTGGCCTGCCACCAAAAGGTTGCCAGTTCGATTCTCAGTCAGAGCACATGCCTGGGTTGTGGGCCAGGTCCCCAGTTGAGGGCCTAAGAGAGGCAATTGATTGCTATTTCTCTCACACAACATGTTCCTCTCCCTCTCTTTCTTCCTCATTTCCCCTCTCTGTGGAAGAGGAAAAGAGAGGGGCAGGGAGGGAGAAAAAGAGGGAGAGAAACATCAACTCCCAACTGGGGACCTGACCTGCAACCCAGGCATGTGACCTGACTGGGAATTGAACTGGCGACCCTTTGGTTCCCAGGTCAGCACTTAATCCACTGAGCCACACCACCTAAGGCAATAAATAAAATCTTAAAAAATGGGCTATAGGCCCTGGCTGGTGGCACAGTGGATAAGGCGTTGGCCTGCAAACTCAAAGGTCGCTGGTTTGATTTCTCAGCCAGGGCACATAACCAGGTTGCAACCCAGGTTTCCAACCAGGTCTGTAGCTGGAGGCAGGTGAAAGGCAACCATACTTTGTTGTCTCTCTCCCTCTCTGCCTCTCTCCCTACCCCTCTCTAAAAAAGAATAAATAAAACCTTTTTAAAATTTTTTAAAAATAAAAATGGGCTAGAATAAGCATTAAAGTGCAAAGTAGTAAATACACGTAATGATCTTTCCAGTTTGACCTTAAAATCTATTTGCTATTGGAATGTAGACATATCTGAAACTTCCATCTCCTGAATTTCAGTCCTATGTAACAGTCAGCCTACTAGATATATTTGCTTAGATATGCTATAGTTACTTCAAAACAAAACATCAAAACTAAACCTCCATCTTTCTCCTCCTAAAACCTGCAGCAGGTTCCCCTGTCTCAGTGGATAGCACCAGCATATATTGAATATGCATTCAAGCCAGAAGTAGGGATTCATCCTGGACAACTCCCTTGCCTTTTTCTACAGTGTATTGCTGAACAACAAGTTCAGGAAATCCTTCCTTGTAAATATTTTTCAAATCTCTCCATTTCTCTATTAGCACGGACTTGACCCAGTCTAAACCATCATCAATTCTTTCTTGTGCTACTGCAGCACTTTTTTCCCCTAGTATCTCTGCCTGAAATCTTCCATTAAAATACTTTTATTCCACAAACATTTGTGTCTGTTATTGATCTAGATGATGAAGATATAGAATTGGAATTAAAGGGCAGAAAAATCCACTGCCCTGTATTGAACTTTGTTATATTAAGACTCTCATCCTCAGTAATGCCATATTCTGAAGACAGCAAGTTAAATTTGCTCCTAAATTCACAATAAATCAATGGTCATGGCAAAAATAGAAGAAAGAACCCTTTGGTATTTTCTAGGCCTCTCTGCTCTAATGGTATTTTCATTAATATGGTGATTGTACATTAGTCCCAGTCTTTAGCTCATAGATCACTCATTGATCAACTTTGAGAGAATATAATTATCCTTATGGCAAGAAGAGGTAGAATATGCCCTTTTAGGAAGACTCTTGCTTTCTTTTCATTGAGTTTTGTTTTGAAAGGTAGTAAATATATTGGCAGGTGAGTTTGATCTGTTGAAACTTAATTTTAGACTTTGGGAGTGTAGGTCTAGAGTAGCCCCTTTTGACTTTTCTGGGGTCTCAACTAATTTCTGATATGTTCATCCAGGTTTCTTCAGTTTGGCAGAAGTCCAGCATCTCTAAGCAATGTGCTACTTCCCATCAGCTTCCTTCTGCCAGGTCTCAGGATCTTGTCCTCTGCATGTGCATCATTAATTGAGAATAATCAATTTTATACCACACAGGAGATAGCCAAAATAATATCCAGATCAAGCACTGAAAATCATTTGCACCATCTTAGTGATGTTAATTGCTTTGAAGTTTGGGTTCCACATAAGTGAAAAAAAACCTTGAACATATTTCCACATGTGATTCTGTACTTAAACATAATGAAAGCATTTTTGTTTTTAAAACAAATTGTGATGGGCAATGTAAAGTGGCTACTTTACAATACTGTGGAATGGAAGAGATCATGGGGAAAGTAAAATGAACCACCACCAACTGTACCAAAGGCTGATCTTCATTCAAAGAAGGTCAGGTTGTGTATATGGTAGGATTGGAAGGGAGTCCTCTACTATGAGGTCCTCCCAGAAGACCAAACAATTAATTCCAACATCTACTGCTTATGCCAACAGAAAGCAGCACTTGATGAAAAGCATCCAGAATTATTCAATAGAAAATGCATCATCTTCCATCAGGATAATGCAAGTCCACATGTTTCTTTGATGGCCAGGCAAAACTTTACAGATTTACTGGGAAGTTCTGATTCACCAGAGACTGCACCTTTGGATTTCCATTTATTTTGGTCTTTACAAAATTCTTTTAATGGAAAATTTTTCAATTCCCTGGAAGACTGCCAAAGGTACCTGGAAAACTTCTTTGCTCACAAAGATAAATAGTTCTAGGAAGATGGTATTATGAAGTTTCCAGCAAGATGGCAGAAAGTAGTGGAACAAAATAGTGTAATACACTATTTTAAAATTATTGGTGAAAACAGGAAATCAAATGAACTTTTTGGCCAATCCAATATTTCTATAAATTAAAGTTCTTCAGGAGGATTGCTAAGAACATCCTAATAGACTCAGAAATCTGTTTTCATTTAAATTAATAATTGTGAAACTTCATACTTTTTCATGCACACATCAAAGCAAACCTTGATTTTGCAACCCATTCAGAGTTTCTAGCCTGAAGAGGAGATTGGAATAAAGTTCAGATTTTTGTGGAATACATGGAAGGATGTGATACTACCATGATGAGCTCTAATTTTGGAACTATTTTATACAAGCCAAAAATTTTAATGATCTGTTTTCTTGCTTTACTTCTTCTCCTTTAATTTAATGAATAGCCAACAATTACTTGTTAAAATGTCATGCTGTGTGTGTCAGCTAATATTTTTTAACCAAAGTGGTTTGTGCTGAGGAATCATTTTGAACAAGGTAGACTAATTCCCCTCCTTGAAAGAGTTTACATTTTAGTGGATTTTATATCAATTGATGTCCCAGTAAATCAATACCTAAGATGTAAGATGCTTTTGGGAGAAAGGCTCTAATAGGTGCCCACAGGGCCATCTTTAATAGGTATGCCCTAGGAAGCTTACTAAAACTGCGTTCAGCTTATGGTTTAGTTGAGTCAAGGGATGATGTGGTTAGCTGATTTTCTATAATTCCATTTTGATCTTGATAGGCCTTTTTAATTTATGCATTCAACATTCAATAAGTACTTATTTAATAATTACTAACTGCCTAACACTTATCTAGACACTGAAGATAAAGCAATAACCAAGACAGACAAGTATGAGATCTTATAAGACTGAAGTTTTAGTGTGATTGAGGTGGGGAGGCAGAGACAATATTGAAAAAATAAACATGAACGTACAAAATATGATATGATTTATGAAAAATATAACAAAGGGTACTGGAATAGAGAATGACTAGGCAGTTGCCTTAGATTGAGTGGTCAGGGAAAGAAGTATGAGTAAGTGGTATTTAACCTGAAACCTTAATGGGAGGAAGGTGGCCACTGGAAGGATTAAAGAGAAGAGAATTCCTAGCAGAGAAAACCGCTCAAGGAGGGAATGAGGTGGAGAGTGATTCTGGAGTCTGTAATATAACGTCTAACTAGAATCATCAGGAAATCATGTATAAATGCAAGCCATATCTGTAGATATTCTCCCTTCTTGTCCTCCTTTCTTTTTATTCTCTTTCCCAATTTTGTCTTCAACATTAAGTATCATACTCTTTGACACTGTTATATTTTACTTTTAATATAGTTTCTTATCAGGATTAGTCAATAACAACCCTTACACCATGCTCTGTTATTTGCAATTGCTACTACTAACACTTATTTAAAAATTCTGTTGAGTCATCATTACAGTATTTTGAACCTTAATTTGTTGTAGTGGGTCCTAAAGTGAGGAAAGGTGGAGATTACCAAAAGGATCTAAAGAAGGTAAACAAAGAATGACAGATGACAAATATTAGCTGATTGGTTTATTCTTAACATTTTCAGAAATAACTGTAGCTGGAGAGAAATGCCCAATAGTCTGATATGACATGTTACTGTTAATATAACTAAATTTATCACCCCAGACAGAGGTAGTGCCTCTCAAGCATTAGGAAAATGGTAAAGAAAAGGAAAAATAAGGCCAAAGTTGTTTGGCAAATGCCAAGCTTTTTATTGTGTCTAAACCATATACTCTGATTTTTTGTTTTGTTTTGGTTTGGTTTTTTTGTTGTTGTTATTTTGTTTTACTTTTAACAGTGACAAGATTTCAGGGAGAAATAAGACTGCAAATGAAAATAGGATCAGACCTTAGCTTTCAGGCTAAGTGGTTTTAAATGAATTCAGTTGTCAAAGGAGAATCTTAAGGATACTACGTGAAGTGATGTGATGTTTTTGCTTGTTCATTCTGTACCCATGTTATCGATTAAGTCAACCTGTGCCTTACTTTGATTTCCTGGTCCAGATAGTTTGGTATACATATAGTGTTCCCTTTGCCATTGCTCTTGGTACTCATCACCTCTGAAGAGCAAGATCCAGCAGCAGAACATGCCTTTGGAGATGAAGGTGGATTTTTTACTTTAATTTCTTCCTAAATCAAAGATACAATATAATCAATATGCATTTGCATCCACTTATATTTTGTATAAACATTAAATGTAAAATGAATGAAAAATATTATAGCTAAATGAGAAACAGACATAAAAGCAAAATGAGGCTAGTTTTAATCTTCCCTTAAATATCTAATTTTCAAATATTTGTATTCAGAGATACAAAATAGTAATACATTAGTTACTTTTTGTGAAACTACTTTGAACCCTTGGCTGCACATCAAGTAACTTTTAAATGTTTAATGGATAACTTTTATTTATATTGCTGCTGTGTATAACCACCAAGTCATGGCATGTAATAAGATTTTCTATTGAATTGGGAAGGTTTCTCTTTTATGATTGGAAAAGACAGTGAGGGGCTTTATGGTGTATAGTGAAGTGTGAACTGTTGCCTCCTTGCTCTGCTAAATGTCAGCTGGAATCTGGAGAATCAGAGAGGTAAACTTAATTATTTCCCTTGATTAGTTAGAAAAGAAAATAGCCAATTTTCTTATTTTAGGAGATAAAAGACACTGTTTGAAAGAATAAAACAAAAATTTGTAGGAGCTTTAAGTCCAAGAAGGGTTATAGACCTGTATGCCATTCCAAGAAAGGTATTTTAACCTTCAGAAGCGAGTCATATATAAACACACAGCAACTAATGGCTGAATGTGTCAGCAACTGGAGATTGTGATTACTGAACTTGATTGAACAATGTTGAACTGTTGACATTTATTGAAAATAAAACTGCATTGTACATAGATGCATTCTTTTGTTAAAGTTTGTTATGGAGGCTTCCAGTTTTGAGGAATAGAAATATATACATATTTTTTGGTTCAACCCTCCAAATGGACACAGCTAAAAAGCAGATTAAAAAAAATCAAAGAGTGAATAAAATAGGAATTAACAGGTCTAAAGTGAAAAAGAAGTAAGAAGCTTGAAGTGTAACCAGTGCAATAGCCATTTTTTTGAGGCCATTGGTCCTAGAGAAAAAGAACTTTCCTTTTGACTTAACAGTCCTGAAACAGAGGACCTAAATTTCAGGACCTGGATAAGAGCCACTCAAGGACTATACTTTCAAGGTGAAGGTAACCTAGAAATGTAACAGCCCTTGAAAAAATAAAGCTTGAGATCAAGATTTGAACTTGGTTTAAATTGATCTAAGCTTATAGGGGCTCTGGGTTCCTATAAAAGCAAACACAAATTCTCTCTGGAAGAAAATTCATTTACCATGGGCATCGGAGTCCCACAAATAATTTTTCATATATGATATCTAGCAATTGAACTGTGACTCAAAAATCTTATAATGCTAACTAGAAAAAATGTTAATACTACCAAAAGTGTTACATAGCAAAGATTATGAAAACAGCTAAAGCAATTCTCAGAGAGAAATTTATAGCTTTAAAATATATCTACTAGAAAGATAAAAGGAGCTAGGCAAAGAACAATAAAATAAATATGTGACTGGAAATAGAAAAATAATAAAAATCAACAAAATAGAAAAATATCCAACTGAGGATGAAAAACACAATAATCAACTCTTTGATATGCTAACAATATTGATAAAATTTTATAAAAACTAAGCAAGAAAATTATACAGATTAACAAAGCATATATGAGAGTACATCTAACAGATCTGGCAGATATTTTAAAAAGAATATCAGGATATTATATAACATTGTTGAAGGTTGAAATGTTTATATAAAATTAATAATTTTTAGAAAAAGAATATGTTACCAAAATCAGTTCAAGAAGAAATAGAAAACCTGAACAATGCAATAACAAACTAAATTCTAAATCAAGGAATGTTATCAGGGTTGAAATAATAATTTTATAATGATTAAAGGGCCATTTCATCAAGAGGACATGACAAACCTAAATAGTTGTACTCCTAATAAAATAGTTTTAAGTGGCATAATTAAAAATGGATAGAAATGAAAAGAATAAAGAAGTCCACATGATAGATATTTCAAGACCTCTCTCTCAATAATTAATAGAAAAAGTAGACAACAAATCAGTGACACCACAGGCGACTTCAAGGAGATTATCAACCAATTTGACCTAATTGGTTTTTTTTTTTTTTTTTTTTTTTTTGTTTTGCTTCCATAGGATGACTTTCTTTTTAAAATTTAATACATTTATGTTTATTTTTCTTCTTTTTCTCCATCAACTTTCGTTCCTCCATACCCTCTTCTACCTCTACCCACGCCCACCTCCACCCACCCCTCTTGCCCCACATAGTCACCACACTGTTGTTACATTTTATCCAACAACAGTAAGGTGAACATTCTTTTTCATGAGCATGTGGAAAATTTATCAAGGCCAACCATATTCTGGGCCTTGTAACAAATCTCAATAAACTTCTAAAGTTTCAAACTATCTTGGGCAAGGAGCAGTTAGATAGTGTAGATATCCATGTCCCTGTGAAAGGTGGTGGTCACATGGCCCATATTTATGACAGTTCTTCTCTGAAGACCTGGTAGCCTGTTGCCAGAAATACCTGAATGAGGTTTATAAGAAGGAGATCAAGGACATCCTCACACAGCAGTAAACCCTGCTGTTAGCTGATCACCATCACTATGAATTTTAAAAGTTCAGAGGCCCTGATGTTCACTGACAAAAATCCAACTGATAAACCCATTATGAGGATCAGGCTTCACCTTTATAATAAACAATGGTTGTGAGGCTTAAAGTTTTAAGAAAAGTACCTTCTCTGGCCACAGTGGAATTAAATTGGAAATCAAGCACATAAAGATATCTTAAATGTCCCCAAGTATTTGGAAGTTAAATAACAAGTTAAGTAAATTATGAGTAAAAGAAGAAGTTAAAAAGGAATTAGGAACTATCTTGAACAGAATGAAAAGGAAAATTCAACATAATAAAATTGGGGAAATACAGCCAAAGCAGTAAAAAAAAAAAAAAAAAAGTCTCAAATCAATGATCTAAGCTTTCATCTAAAATGAATACAATGAACAGACAGGAACACAGGTATAAAGGTAAATGGATTAAATGCACCAATCAAAAGACATAGGACAGCTGAATGGATAAGAACCAACTTTAACTTATGAATGCTTTAAAGTGATCTTGTTATAAATAGATTTTACTAAATGAGATACAATTTTGTATATTACTTGTATCTGCATTACTGCAGGTTAAGTTTACTTAGATTGAAATCATTTCACAATATGGAAAAATCAGGTTATTTGCAATAACTCAGAAAAATCAAATGCAGTAAGGAAGAAGAAAAAAGTAAGAAAACGTGGATGTATATTACATAGAAGACATGTTATCTTTCTTATTCACTCTTACAAAATATGTGCTTATTTGTAGTTGTGTAATAGATTTTGTTAGCAATTTATGTTTTAAATAGCAACCAACTAGTCATTGGTGTGTTGTGAAATCAGTCAATCTTTAGGTTAGAAAAGATGCTGAGAATGAAGACCAACTTGGATGGAAGTTGCAAACTACTAAATTATATGATTCATGTACATAGACAGTATATATTCTCATATTAGTATGTGAATTAGATGAGATTCCTTTCAACTAAATCATGGAAATATACATTTCCAGTTATGAAGGCCCCCAAACTGGAGATGCTTGGAAAAAGGAATTAATGTTATAGTGAACTTTATTATTGAAATGTGAACATACCTAAGCTCTACCTCAACAAACTCTTGAATAGTTCAGGGGTTAGTTTAGGACCACATAGGAAGTCAACCACAAGTTCAAGAAATAGCTAGAATACTATTTTACAAACTTATTTAAATCCTAGGGATTTTTATTTTTTACCTCAACTTAATGGACATAATGATTTCTACTCTGGAGACTGGCTGAGCACTGCAAGTGCCATTATTTCTGAGGGCTTTAACTTATAAATCACATGTAGTGGAAAAACAGAGGGTATTGAAAGAAGTAAGACCTGTGCACAGCCTAAATAAATAAATAAATAAATAAATCTACTATTTAAGATGGAAAACTCCAAAAAGAATAAGTTGTAGTTTTAGTAGCTTAAAATGAAATTGAGTTGTATTATTGGAGGGTGGAGGATCTGACTCAAAAACCAAATTCATTTTTTACTGTGGGTTTGGCACTGTCTCTAGGACAACTTTCACAAAAGTGAATTCTGCAATACACCATTTCTGTGACATATTTCACAAAATAGCATTCCAGAGTAAAATAAATATTAAAGAAGAAAAAATCTGCTTAATTTTGCTACAATATATCTAAAATACTATCATTTAACATGTAATAATTATATAAGCTATTGGCATATTTTAAATTTTTTGTATTAACTCTTCAAAATCCAGTATGTACTTTAAATATGTGTAAAAATATGTATGGGTGTAAATGTGTTTTTGTATGTGTTTGGTTAGATTGCAATTCATATTACTCAAAACAGTAATTCTTTAAACAAATGAATTAACATAGGCATTTTGGAATAAAGAAAAGAAAACTTTGTATTAATATGATTTGAGAAGCTGACAGTAATTAAATGGTGAATTGTCTGGATGTGAAAGGAAAAAAAAGTACACATTGGTGGTTACAGAATAGACAGTGGGATGTTAAGAAGATAAAGGAAATGGAGAAGCCAAAGAACTTATATGCATGACTCATGGACATGAACTAAGGGGGGCTTTGCTGGAGGAAATGGGGTACTGGGTGGAGGGGGACAGAAGGGAGAAAATTGGGACAACTATAATAGCAAAATAATTAAAAATATTTTTAAAATAATGACAATAAAAAAAACATAATGAGCTATCACTACATGCCCACTAGATTGAATAAAATAAAAAATACCATATTAAGCATGTGGAGGAAGGGAAAAATCTTATATACTGCTGGCAGGAATATAAAATGGTACAACCACTTTAAAAAACTGTCAGTTACTTAAACAATTTAACATACATCTACTGTAAGACCCAATCATTTCATTGCTAAGTATTACCCCCCAAAAGAAAATGTATCTCTATACAAAACCTTGTACACAGATGTTCATATCAACTTTGTTAAAATTGGAAACCAGCTACATGGCTATCAGCAGGTGAACAGGTAAAAACACTGTGGGAATATGCCCCAGCAATGAAAAGAAGGGACTATCCTCTGTGTTGACACATAGCAACATGCCAGAACCTGAAAATAATTATGCTAAATTAAAAAACATTTAAAAAGAGAACTCACTGTATGATTTAATGTATATAAAATTCTAAAAATCACATGCAGTGAGGCAAAAGTAGGCTTGTAGTTGTCAGCAAATGAAATAGCTTATTTTTGTATTATTATTTATTGTTTTATTATTGTACTTCCAAACAACTATAAACCTACTTTGCCCTACCCTGTATATGCATTTTATATCATGTTAATGATACTTAAATAAAGCTGTAAAAAATATATTGTGAAACATGGTATCTTTTCAGAAAAGTATGTGAAGAAGAAAGAGAAAAGGGAATGATAAAAGTCAGGCTAAATAGGTAGCTGTAAATAGTCTTTTCTTTACCTTTTTAATTACTAAGGGATTCTCACTAGAAGTTTTGAAGTACTCCTTGATTTTTCTACAGGGCTCTGAAACAAGAATGGAGAAAAATAAACTTAGATCAAACTGAAAAAAATTTTCTATCATATGCCATATACATCAGTTGCTGAAATGCATGGGTGTATGTACATCTGATAAACCTAGAGATCTGTTTATAAGTATTACAAAACTTGCATGTAAAATTATACTACAATACAAAATAAAATTGTATTTATTTTATAAAACTAATTCTATGGCAAGGAGATGATATAAAGAAACACTGAAAGAGCTTTCTAGAGCTGCATAAACTTTTAAAAAGTACATATTTCAGTGTAAGACATGTTTTTGTCTGGTTCCTGCCTATGTAACTGTCACTTTCTCTAATTATAGAGACTGAGTGTATGCTGTTTGTTCTATAGACAGAAAGTGAAGACATGTGCTGAGTTATAATTACATTCTTCATTTCATTTCTTGTTTCATTGGTCTCTCAATTCTACCCACTTCTTACTCATCTATCCAAATTACCCTAAAACCATTTAAATGTTTGCTTGAGTTTGTTTTGCATTAAAGAGATATTTTAAGTGATGCTATCTTTTATCTTAAAGTCATAGTTAACACAGCAATTCTTTAAAGATGAAAAAATTTTGTGTATTTACCCAATCGTAACCGGATTTATTTCTTAAGAATAGGGAGAACAAAGTTATGGGTGTGAGTCTCTCAAGAGAACTCTTGAGGGAAATAGAAACCACTCCAGCTTTCTAAGCAAAAATCATACAGAGAATTGGTTGTTTCTAGTATCATTGGAAGGGTTGACAGTGAACTCTAGTTTTGAGCCTTCACAAATCATTACAAGAACATTTTGCAGATGGCCCACCAAAGGAAGCACAGCCTTTATCACAACCAGAAAGAAGGGGAGGCAGGAAGTCATGGCTCCTTCAACTACTGTCACAACATATGTGAGGCTAAAGATAGAGACTGGATCTCTGATACAATCAGAAAGTCATCATATCTGCTGATTTTGTCTCTCTGACATCTATAAATCCAGAATATGAACATTGAGATACTGTAGCAAAAAACAATAGCAAAAACATGTCTCCAGTCATGCTTCATAGCAGACATCAACCAAAAAGATTACCTTAGCCCCACATCTGTAATATAAATTTTACTAGCTGGAAACATCTGATTTCCATAAAGGACTCCTGCAAGTGTAATTTTTAAGTTCCTATGTTTTACAGTATAAGAAGGTGAACTAAGTGGGCTTTGATTCTTCATAGCTAGTGAAAAGGCAGGAACAGAAACTCTTGAACAAAAGATAAAATGAAGCCCTGGATGATGGCACAGTGGATAAGGTGCCAGCCTGCGAACCCAAAGCTCACTGGTTTGATTCCCAGCCAGGGCACACATAACCAGGCTGCAAGCCAGGTCTCCAGCCAGGTCTGCAACTGGAGGCAGATGAAAGGCAACCATACATTGATATCTCTCTTCCTCTCTGTCTCTCTCTAAAAATAATAAAATCTTAATAAAAAAAAAAGATGAAATGAACCAACAAGCATGAAGACCTTGAATAGAATCGCAGAATAAGTACTCTATTAATGATCCTTTTAATTATTTTTGAAAGATACATATTTTACTATATTAAGCCAAAATAATTGTCATGTGTCTTGAAGCTTTTAGAAATAGCATGTTATTATATAGGGCAGGAGAAAGAGAACAGGATATAATTTTTACCACCCATAATTGCTTATATATTACCATGATTTTAGATTTGGCCTTACTGTGCTATTTTGAATCAATTTAAGGTGTACAACATAATGGTCTGATATATGTATATATTATAAAATGATTTATCATAATAAATTTAGTTAACATCCATCACTTCACATATTTACAATATTTTTCTTAGCATGAGAAATTTTAAGATCTAAATTCTTTAACTTTCTAATATACAATACCGTATTGTTAATTGTAATCACTATGCAGTACTTTTGATTAATCTTGCTTCATTTCCATTCAGTAAACATTAATTAATTTATTGAATTGTTTATGAAAGACCAGCCACTATGCTGGAAACTGGGGAGATACCAAGAAGAGCAAAAACACAGAGCCTTGGTCTTAAAGGACTTCACTATCCAGTGGGGAAGATGTAAGCATGAAACTCCATGACTATTGCATTTTCCCAGCTCACTTTCTGTCTGAAGTAGTTTCCCTATCAATGTTGGCTGAAGATTAATTTTTTGTTACCTCTTAGCATTTTTGTAGGAGCTAGAGATGAGAGCTACACCAAATATGTCTTGGGCATGACTAATCATAATTATAATATGAGGTCTATCCCAAAAGTATGGGCTGTGAAAACTGTTTTAATTATATTGACATTGGCCTAATACTTTCAGGACCAACCTTGGATTTATTAATATTTTGAACAACTAAATTGAGATCAAATGAGTGAAAATTTTGTATGATGAACAACCCGTTTCACAATGAGAAAATTTCATGATTATTTAACAATTACCACGGCCATTTTAGCAACCATGTAGATTCCACCCCACCACTCCCCAGTCGTTTGCAGGAAGCCTCAGGAAAGATTTCATAGTTGAGAGGAACTCACCAGAATGAGGCCGCGGGGGATGATGCACTTTGACACTGTTTGAGGCCGGTGAGGCTCTTCTGACTGGGCTCTCTGGGGGTGCAGTACTGGGTGGGTGACTGCATCTGGCTGATAGCATTTCATCCTTTTCCAAGTGGTTGAACTGGCCAACATCCCACAGTGTTCCCAATGAGTTATCATCATTCACCGTACAGATAGGAGTATTATTCAAACCTAAGTAGTAAGGATTAAAAGACCAAACCACCAGATTAGGTTTGGGCAGGTTTCCTTTGAGCAATTAGCAATGTCCCTCCCAGCCAGATTTGGTAGCAAATTGTATTTGTAATACATTCTTCCTTAAAATATTGGGCCACCCAATTAACCTGAGAACAAAACCTGTATCTTTGATCTTGGTCTGAAGGTCAAACAGGGTAGATATGCCTCTATCTTAGATAGATCTCTTATTTCCCAAGTTTTGAAAATAGTCCTCTTCATGAATACCAGATTGAAAAAATTTTTTGAAAGCATCAACATAGAAAAGCATCTTAACAGATATGCCCTGGCTCTTCTTTTGTACTGGCAGTAAGTGAAAAGCTGTTGGCACTGGGACTAAGACAGGGTAATGTAAATTGTGCAGGAGGGAGGAAAGGAATATTTTCTAAAAAAAAGGACCTCTTTCCTCATGTCAGAGTTCTGTGTTCATTCCCTTTCCTATGACAGCTATTTGCTTTTGGCTCAAATGCTGATTTATAGACAGATTGTCTTCAGTACAATGCTGTCATGTTGAATTGGATGACTTAGGAAATGGGGCTGCGCAGCCCATTGCTGTCTGTTAGTCAGTGAATTGCGAGAGGTAGTAATAGATGGCTGCTTTGTTTCACAGGAAGCATCTTGACAGTGTTTTTCATATTTGTCATTCTTCCAAATCTCCCTCTGGTATAATCAATCCACACCCTTCTGATTTATCTGCTCAAATGACAACCAAGACGTCTTTGCTGACAACCCTGTCTAAAATACAGTCCATCAAGCCGTATCTCCTTACGCTCTTTTATTCTTTTATTTTTCCCATAGCATTTGTCACCTGTCATTTCTGTTTGCACATCACTAGGCCGAGCTGCTTCAGAATATATACTTCATGAGGCATGGATTTTGTTTGTTTCATTTTCCACTCTATTTCCAGTGTCTAGAATAGTTTCTAGCACAAAGTAGGTGCTCTATGATTATTTGTTAATGAATGGATATTTTACCAAATACAAAGCTTTTATTTAATCTAATACTTTGAACTTTACTGATAGTAACTGCTTCCAAATAGAAATGAGAATAACATTTTTGAACATAGCATCATATCCTATTAATTTATCTTAAACACCTGGGTTAGTGATTGGCTCAAGTGCATAGTGAAAAATTGCTTATCATATGAAATATATAACACATTAACACAGAAAAATCAATGAAAAAAAATCTCCCGCTTCCACCTTTAATTATAAAAGATGTGTGTTTGTGTGTTTTGGAGGGCCTTTTTTTCCTCTATTTTAATTATTTTTTCGGCTTTGCTTTTCTTGTTCATTTGTGCATTCTACACACACACACATACACACACACACACACACACACACACACACACATAATTAGAAACTATTCAGATACCACCTATCCAAGAGTTAGAAAAAAAGTATAAAAATCTTTAAAGGGTTGAGTGGAATGTCATTAAAGTGGTTTCAGAGTCAAATGGGACAATATTAAAAAAAAAAATGGGACAATATTAAATGATTGAAAGCTATCACAGGAATGTGAAATTCAATTCATCAGTGAAGGAAGTTAATATCAAGCTTGATGGGTGTTTCACTAAACTTCCTTGAGTACCCAGGAGAATTAGATAGTGGAGTATTGGGCCCAAGAGGGGCCAATTTCCCCTAGAGGAGGTCAAGTTTGTGTATCACAGTGATCATAAAAAGGTCTCACTTTATGGGAGAGTGCCAAGTGAGGATTCAAATCTCACATCCCTGCCCAATTTTCTCATTGATACACGCAACCTCAATTTGTTGAGAAAGTAACTTTTTTTTTTTTTGTCTAAGGTAATTGGTTTTCTTCCTGGTTAATGTCCTTGAATATTGGGAAGGTTTTGAATTAAAGAAGCAAATGATAAAGTAAGAAAAACACATACTATTCTTATTCATGAGTTAACTTTAGTAAAATCATTGCGTATGTGTATTTAAAATATAAATATAATATTTAGCTAATTTGGCATATTAGCCCAACAAATTAGCTTTAGAATTACAGATAAAAATCTATATAAGAAAATTATTTTATATTTCAAGTAGAAATATATGAAAATATTAAGTTGACAAATAGTAAAGAAATGTTTTAAATAATGTATTGGTATAAGTCTGATTTATTTAATTGACTGCCATTATTTATAGCTTGGTCAGAACTTGCTTGTTAAAATATTTAAAAAGAAATCAAATATATTTAATGAGTAATTGGCATTAAACATTTTTAAAGGTATTTATTAACTGAGTTTTTAAATGGGACTAAATAATATTAAAGACTCCCTTGAAGTGATTATTAAAATTTACTAGATTTGTAAGTAAAATAATAAGTTATAAATTAACTTTTAAACGTTAAAACTAAAAAGGTTTGGAATTATTAATTTAAAATTTAATTTAAAAATAATAAATAACTGCAAACAAGTGCACAATACCCTCCATCAAGAATGTCAAATATTTAATATTAGCATTGTTAGTGCTATAAAATATTAGATGCTTATGGGCACCTAGAATTTTGATTTCAAATTAATCTCAATCTTTTTTGAAAAGGGTGGCCCTCCAACTAGTCTACTCTAACTAGTAAACAGTGCTATACATTTGGGGCCCTTTTTTATCTGCTCCCTCTCTTTTCCTCCCCCCTCAGTAATGCATTTGATCTTGTCACTTTTTTCCTAACTATTTTGGTAATTAAGTCACTTCTCTCGATGGCCACTGTTATAGCTTCTTTCTAGGCCACTATTATCTTGCAATTTACAGCCTCCTAACTGCTTTACTTCCTTACCTTCATCCAATCCATTCTCTATAGACAGCCAGAAATATATTAAAATATGAACTTAAACCTTTTAAAATATCCTACCTAAAACCCTCCAAAGGCCTCCCATGCACATGGATGCATATGTTGAGATGGGCTAAAATGTTCCCAATGATGTGACCTCTGCCACTTACAACTCATCTCCTATCAGTACCCTCACTATACATAAGCCACACTGGATTTGTCTAAGCTCCTGCAACATGGAACAAGACTTTTCCCACCTCTGAATTTTCACTCACACTCTTCCCTCTAGTCATAAAACACTCCCCTATTATTCCCTCAAGCCATAAAACACTCCCCCATTATTTGCTGTTTCTCATTTTTGGGACATAGGTGTAAATGTCACTTAAAAGAGACATTCCAGGCTCTACATTCTCAATCTAAATTAGAGTTCCTTACGGTATATTCTCAGATACCTTACCTTTTCTTTGAGAGTAATTATCTTAGGTCACATTCTCTAGAAATACAAGCTGGGATGGAGAATTTGTGCAGAGGAAATTTACTGAGCATGTTTTCTTGGAAGCAACATGAATTTATAAGGAGGCCACGGAAGCAGGGTTGGGCAAAAGTTAAACTGTGATACAAATCAGGAGGGGCCTCAGCCAGTGCCACAGGGAGCAGTGGATGGCTCTGGAGAGGTGTCTCACCTCAAGGCAAGGGAGTCAGGCCTTTCTAACCACCATCAACCACTCATTGGTCGAACTCCCATTGTGCTTGAGAGCCCACTTCAGCTGAGAGTGATTCCGTGAGAGGCACTCAGTGGAAGCCACCAGTAGCTGACACACTGGCAGGTAGGTAGATGAGTGCCTTGGTTCTGAAGGCATGATCTTGGTAGGTGGTAGGTGCACCACAGTATCCACTGGAGTAATTATTGCAGCTTATGACTAAATGTTTATTTTTATTTGATTAGTATGAAATATCTCCCACCAAACAGTGAACTCCTTGAAAGTAGGAGGTGTATTTGTTTCACACACTATTTCAATTTCCCAAGGAATGGCTGCCATATGAAGGTGCTAAATTCTCATGGAAGGAACTGCGGAAATTTAAATAAAGCCCAGATAAAATTATAGAGCCATTCACAGATTTTAAACAGAATTTATAGCTACCTCAGCCTTGCAGTAGTTGAGTGTCCTTGAGCAAGTGATTTCATTAAAAATCATTTCCAGCTGTACTGCACAAAGTGCAAGTAGAGTAGACCTCACCTGAGGTTGGGAGACCAGCTAAAAGATGGACTCAGTCATCCAAGTAAGAAGGTATGAGGGGGATGGGCTGAGGCAGAGAGAGGAGTAGAGAAAATGAAGACTGAACTTTGGGGTAGAGCAAGAGAAAAGCCCAGAAGGGAACAGAGGGTTGTGAGATAAACAAGACTCAAGGAGAATGGCTGGCTGAGTGACCACCAGAGACAAATTCCTAAAGGATATTAGGAAAATGAAGGCCAAGGGAGAGCAAACAGATATTCGTAAACATCCTAGGAATCAGTTGTCTTGGAGAAATTTGAGAACAGGGTTTTTTGAAACACACATGAGAAAAACATTGCACTTTAATTGTAACTTTTTTCTATGCAAGCAAATACTATTAAGTACTCACCTGAGTGTAAGTTTATGTCTGTTTTCAAATGCTTGAAAGCACTTGATATATCCCTCTTCTATATTTTATTTTATATTCTTCCTTGAATTATATCTATAATGCAATATAAAACTGCTGACAAGAGACTGACATTCATGTCTTCAAATGCTCCACAATGCCTACCACAAGGCCTTGCTTATAGTAACTATATATTCACAGAAATGTATGCTCAAACTGAACAGAAAATTTTCTTGAAATCTTTTGAGGATATGGCTACTAATTCTAGAAATCATAATAACTGGGATTGAAATGAAAAAGAGAAGAACAGCCAGTTCAGTTGTAAACAGCAAAATTCAAGGTGCCCATGAAGCACTCAGTGCTTCGCACGTAGGTCAGACAGACAGCTAAATATAGAGGTCTAAAGTTTACAAAATGAGTGTGATTCTAGAATACACATTTGAAACTGTTTACTCTAGGGAGGGTATCTGAAACTTGTGAATGGGTAAATTTGACTAGGGTCACAGTAGACTAAAGAGAAAATGTCTGAGGCCTGAGCTATGAGAGGATTTACTGCAAAGTTTGCAAAAATAGAAGCTGGGAAGGAGAAACCACAAAGGTAAGAGAAAAATTAGGAATACATTGTGTTACAGAAAATTTTAAAAAATTTTAAAGATTTTATTTATTATTATTTTCAAAGACAGGGGAAGGGAGGAGGCAGAGAGGGAGAGAAACATCAACGTATGGTTGCCTTTCACCTGCCTCCAGCTAAGGACCTGGCTGGAGACCTGGCTTGCAACCTGGTTATGTGCCCTGATTGGGGAATTGAACCAGTGATCTTTGGGTTCAAAGGCCAGCACCTTTCCACTGAGCCACTAGCCAGGGCAGAAATTAAATTTTAAAATACAAAAGGAAGAGAGGGAAAGAGGGAAGGATAGAGGGAAAGATGGGAGAAGAAAGGAAGGAAGGTGGGGAGGAAGAGGGGTGGGTAAAATGCATGCTTCTTTAGGGCTGGTATTTAGCATGTAGATATTAACATGGCTGTACAGGTTGTTCAACTATTGAAATGCCTTCAGACTATTCAGCCATTGTTACCCTGAGCCCCCTGGGTGACCCCTTTGGCACGTCTCCAGGCCCCTTTCCTAACCCGAGCATGAGTGCCTGGCACAGAGGCTGCCAGCCTCCACTTTGGCTCAGTGGGGGCATCTGGTCTCTGAAGTCAGTAGTCGGTGTCTGTGCCTCAGCCGTGGTTCAACTCTGTGCATAGTACCCCATGTTTGCCACCTGAATTGTCAAGTAGCCCAAGACTAGAAAAGAGCAACACATTCTAGGACTGTGAATCACCTTACCTTTGATGTGGCAGACCCTTCTGGGATGAGGGGTGTGCCTGACTAGAAAACAGCTCCCCATTCTAGCCATACTGCGGCTGCTCTTACTCTCAAACTGAGGAGCGGATGCTGGGGATTGGAGGCTCATGTTCATGGAGTGTCGGCTTCCCCTCTCCGCTGTTGCCGCAAAATGCCTTAGGGTCTACCGTGTTACCCCTGTTTCCACTTCCAGAGGCGCTCATACCCTGAAATCACAGAATGACAATTGTTCAGACAGGGGGTTCCCGACATTTTCTTCCATGGCAAGTGTTTCTCCACCTTCATTGTCGGCACTGACTTATGCCTGGTGTCAAGGTCACGTGAGGCTAATTTTCATTCAGACCAAATTTTTGTCAACATTGAAATTAATCTACGCATTGAAACAGAGATGTTTTCCCCTGGAAAAATCAAAACAGTTGTGAGAAACGTACACTATATTCTATATTTAATTGCACTTAAGATCACTTTGTTGGCTTTCCAACATAAAAATATGTGACATGGTTATTATTAATTTTGATATAGTCAATTAAAATTATATCTTTAAAATACAACACCCATGAATGTGCTTTACATTAAATTAACTTTAAATAAGGACCTTTCCTATTGTACTTTAATGAAATCAGCATCTTAAATTTGTGTCATCTTATGAGAAGATGGTAAAATCTGAAGAAGAAAAAAGTCCAACAGCAAGAGTGATATTTCATTTGAAAAACTGGGGAACCTTTGCCATGTTGTTATGTGCAATATTCAGTAGAATTTAATAATAATTACTCCACCACTCACCAATCATTTCTTAGATATCAATAGTGTCATAGTCCCAAGGCATAAAAAATAATATTATGGCTCTTGAGCAATTCTCAATCATTTTGGAAAGAAAATTTCTATATTAGGAATATAGGAATTATTTAAACTTTCTTGAAGATGGTATACTGGTCTTGAAATTTTAGAAGGATATTTTTCTACTGTTTATTATATATTTTCTATCTTACATAGAAATGTATTTATCACAGCTGTACTAGGAAATATACATTTGATTTCTAACCATGGCAGGGAGTTTTTCTGGTAAGAATAATTAGAAGTGTCAAAATATTTCTATACTCCAGAAATTAATTTCAAGAATTTTAGTTCTTTAGCAGATAATTTTAGCAGATATTTTTAGTTCATTGACTATCTTTTTAGACTAGGGAAATCTACATATTCAAGTTTTCACTGTACATATTCAGAAAAAGTATGGTATAGTAATTACCAGCCCTGTTACCACAAAACATTTCATTTTCATAAATTCCAAAATCATTCTAGGATGAATAAAATTTATTCCAATATTTTAATTTTTTTTAAATTTTTTTATTTTTTATTGTTGTTGTATTACATCCATCCCCCCTTCGCTCCCCTCTGTCCCCCTCCACACCCACCCCACCCCCCAAAGTCAATCCCACCCGTTGTCCATGTCTATGGTTCCTCTATACTAGGCTCTTGTCCAAGCTGCTCCCCCTCTTTGCCTCTACCTCCCCCTCCCCCCAACCCCGTTCCCCCCCACCACTGAAGGCCTATTCCTTGTATTCATATACTTGGTTCTGCTTTACTTGCTGTCAGTTTTGCTCATTATTGTCCCATAATGGGTGAGATCATATATTTGTCCTTCATTGACTGGCTTATTTCACTAAGCATAATACTCTCCAGTTCCATCCACGTTGTTGCAAAGGGTACAAGTTCCTTCTTTCTTTCTGCTATATAGAATTCCATTGTGTAAATGTACCAAAGTTTTCTGATCCAATCATCCACTGATGGGCACTTAGGCTGTTTCCAGCACTTGGCTATTGTAAATAGTGCCGCTATGAACATAGGTGTGCATAGGTTCTTATGAATTGGTGTTTCAGGATTCTTTGGGTATAGTCCAAGTAGTGGAATTGCTGGATCAAAAGGCAGTTCCAGTTTCAGTTTTTTAAGGAAACCCCATACTGTTTTCCATAGTGGCTGCACCAGCCTACATTCCCACCAACAGTGTATGAGGGTTCCCTTTGCCCCGCATCCTCGCCAACACTTGTTGTTTGTTGATTTGCTGATGATTGCCATTCTGACAGGTGTGAGGTGGTATCTTAATGCAGTTTTAATTTGCATCTCTCTGATGACTAGTGATGTTGAGCATTCTTTCATAT